>CABHPR010145889.1:2712-37685 GCA_902168415.1 Peromyscus melanophrys | reverse complement strand
GGGGGGTAAATCCCTAACTTCATTCTCTTTCCATCCTTCATGGCTTCATTAGAACCTTCAGGGCCTTCTTAGAACCAGAGAAAAAGATGCTCACTGAGGCAGTCCAAAGGAGAGGCGTCCAGAGGATCCGGAATGGCTGCCAGAAAATATCCTTTGCACCATGCTCCTGCCATTCCTGAAGAAGAGCAGGGAAGTGCTCAAGTTAAGGGGTCAAACAAGGCTGCGTTCACAAGCGCAGAAATAAATTTAACTTTATTTTATATGTAAGAAAACAAATGAGAATCTCTCTCTCTCTCTCTCTCTCTCTCTCTCTCTCTCTCTCTCTCTCTCTCTCTTCCTATAATTTCAAGAGCATTACACACTGGTACTGGGAAATACTAATTACCTCTGTGCTTTGGGAAAAGAACTATAAATGGAGTATAAACTACCACAAACCTTCCCATATATAGGACTAGCACAATTATCATAAGCACCATCATCATTATTATAATCTTACTTCCTTTATTTGTATTCCATTTACCTCCCCAAATGCATTTAGGTGGCTTATGAAGAAGGGATATATGCTGAGGGCAGTGAAGTAGAAAAAGAAAATCCAGACCGTGGAAATGACAAGGGAGCAAATATGCCAACCTCGAGGGCTGAATGACCGAGCCCCAGTCTCTGTTTTGGCTAGTGCTTCCTTGCTGCTGACATTACGATAGCGTAGCTATGTTCTGGCTCTTTCAAACACAGCCGTGCTTATCTAGTCATGAGACGCTCCATGACATATGACTCCATACAGTCTATCCTGTTCACTTAAGTCAGTTTCTAGGATTAAAAGACAGAAGTTATTTGCAACATGGACTCCATATGGGAATAAGAATGAAAAGATCAAGGTGTGTGTAGCATTACAATGAATTCCTTAGGAGACACAATACACACATTTACTCACACCAGATAGGGATCTCATGACAGACATAAGTATAGATACCACTGAAGTCCAACTTGGTGACCCAATGCATTTTATTGGGGTTACTCACAGGAATATAATGGGTTACTTAGAGGAGCAGAAATGACTCAAAGACAGCATCACCAAAGCCCACTCCAGCATGGGTTACAGCTTATGACAGCTGGGGACCTGGAGCACACTGCACAGCCTGAAGGCAGCTCAATGGGTTGGGGTTGGAGATTGTGCTTTCCAAGTGACTCAGTTGTCTAAGATCTTTTCGAGGCCCTTGGGTGGTTTCTGCTGATTCTAGGTAGCTGGTCAGGTCTCAGAGTTTCTTTGCAGCTTGTCTTGTCTGAGAAGGACTCTGAGCAGTCTTTATTGTTTATTCATGGGAGGGAGGGACCTAGTGAATCTCATAGGTTTCAGGGGCTTGCTGTAGCTATTTTGAGTCGTTTACCTTTTGATTTAAGGGGCTTCCTTGCAGGCTGGGAATGCTCCAATCTCAGAGGAAACTGCTGCACAGCATAGGGTAAAGACTGTAGGGGAATGTGGACTAGGAACTGGAAGGAAAGAAATAATAGGGTTGATATAAGTCTAAAGCTGCTAATCACTTTCTGATGTTCTCACCTCGTTGTTTCTATTTATTTGTTTTGTTGCAGTATACTTGATGTGTAATAAAATTTAGCTACATATGAACTCTCACTTATTTTCATAACTTTAAAGGCCCCTGGCCTCATGATATCATTTTCATCACTGCCCATGGTTCCTCCTACCTTCTACACTGGACGATTTCCTCCCAGCACTGGGCTAGAGTACAACTGAACTGCTTCTCATAAATATCTTCTTATTAATATGGTTTTGTCAGTACAAAGTTCCCTGTTATGTATGTATATATGATGTGTGTGGTGCTGGTTCGTTTTCATCAGCTTGACATAAACCAGTATCCTTTGAGAAGAGGAAACCTTAATTGGGAAGATGTCTCCATCAGATTTCCTATAGGGAAGTCTATGGAGTACTTATTTTCTTGACTAAAGATTGATGTGAGAGGACTCAGGCCACCATGGGTGGTGCCATCCCTGGGGTTGTGTGGTCCTAGGTTGGATAAGAAAAGCAAACTGAGTAAGCCAGGAAGCAGTGTTCTATAGTCTCTGCTTGAGTTCCTGCCTTGAGTTCCTGCCTGACTTCCCTCTGGGAAAATATAAGATCAAATAAATAATTTCCTTCCTGGGTTGCACTTGTTTATCACAGCACTAGAAAGCAAAGTATGACACATAGAACCTTGTGTGCACACCTGCTTCAACTCAACATATTATCTTTGCAATCATGCATGTAGTGGCAGGTGTTATAATTCATTCCTTTTTATTGTTGAATAGTCATGAGATTTGATAATACCATTTATTTATCCATTCACCAGCTACTGAGGAATTGACTTTTTCCAACTTCTGGAAGTTTTAACGAGAACTGTTCTGAGTGTCTGAGTGTGAGTCTTTGTGTGAACATACATGTTGTCTGAGTATGATTACTGGGTCATATGATGATGCGTGTTTAGCTTTGTTAGAAACCAAGCAGTTTCACATCTGACCTTATCATTTCTCATCCACACTGGCAACAGGTACTATCATTTTATGTATTTATCAACACTTAATGTTGTCAAGTTTCAGTTTGAATCACTCAAGTTTGTTGGAGGAGGGTGTGTCTGTGGCTTTGTAATAATCAATGCTATTATTTTTTATGATTTATTTGCCACTCTTTGGTAAAGCATCCGCTCAGAGCTTTAGCTTATTCAAAAATTTGGGGGTTGTCTTTTATTGTTGGTTCCTAATAAGTCTCTTTGGTTTATGCTAAACTCTTGTTTCAGTGAATACTTTAGCACATTTATTTTGCAAGTATTTTATCTTAGCTATGGGAAAGGAATATCACTTATTTCATAGAGCTGTAAGAAGGAAATTAGATTGTGTCAGATGCCAAGGTTCTAAAAGCTAACAATTACATAGTAAATGTGAGTTTTCCTCGCTTATTTCTGTCCTATCAATAGATTCAAATCCCCTAGAATAGTTGAGGATAATGTACACAAGAGACATTATTTAGAAGAAGGGATCTTGGAGGAAATCATGTCAGGCAATAGATGTGCTATATGGAAAATTGAACAGGATTTGAAAGTGAACAATACAAATTTAATCAAGGGCAGTGTATCCCTTCAGGAAACTGGAAGATGAGGGAGGAAGAGAGAAGGCAGTAACCAAGGGTGAGGCAGTGTGCACATTGGGTAAACATGCAGCTTACAGAGGGCAGCTTGAGTTTGAAGGCTGGCTCTGCCACTTACAAGCTCTGTGATTATGGGCAAGTTATTGGGCTTTCCTACAGCAGAGCAGAGCAGAGAGCAGGGCAAGGCCCCAGGGGAGGTAATAAGACATGAGCCAGGAGGAAAAAAAAAAAACCTTCAGATTTGCAACAAATAAAACATAACAAGAGCAAAGACTACAGGAATCTTGCCAGATGTGTCAACTCAGATGATGCTTACGGTTTTAGTGAGGTGTGATGCTAAAGGCTTTTCCCAGAAAGAGAAAAGAAAGGGCAAGGCTATGGGCTGTGTTAGATTTCACATCGCTGCAGCAAAATTCCTGATACAAACAGCTGTGGCATGGAAGGGCTTACTTCGGTTTCAGAGGCTTCGGTCTCAAGGAGGCTGGATCCATTGAGATGGGCACACTGTGGCAGACATTAGGACAGTAGTAGTGGGTCACAGAGTAGAGGTCCACAGAGACGACTTACCACATAGTAACCAGGAAGCAGAGGGGAAGGGGAGAGGAGAACAAGCAAAGGGCAAAAGACAGGAAAGGGTCAGTGTGAGCCACCCTTCAAAAACGTGCCTCCAAACCCCAGGAAACAACTCCCTCCAATACAGTTCCATTCAGGTTTTAAATCTATAAATAATTAATCCATCAATGCAGGCACGGTCTTCACAGCCTAATCCTTTCCCCCAAATCCCTCAGTTGGCAACCAATCCCCAGTATATGAGTCTATGGGGAATATTTCAGAGTCAAGTTATACTGGGAGTTAAGGAAAATAAAGAATGCCAGGAACAGTTCAACCATCCACTTGGCAAGAATGATGTAAAAAGAGAGCTTGGATGCTGTAAATTAAAAACTGCATCCATGAACAGGTTTTGAGGCTTGCTCTAAAGACACTTAGGAGGCTGGAAGATACAAAGGGTAAAAACAGAACACTGCTGGTCAAGAGGAGCCGGTGGTCGCCAGAAACAGCAAATATCTAAAGGATTTCAAATGAACACATTGTTGAAATGGTCAACTATTTAATATATAGCCATACTATGAATTTGAAATTAAATCTGAAATTAAATTAAATCTGAAATTAAAGGAAGATGTGTATTGATGAGCACATTTTATTTTTGTAAATAGAACAGAAGGGGACTTATCTTTAAGTGGCATTTTAAAAAGAGACTATCAAGGTGGATCAGACAGAGTGAAATAGAAAGGTAAACATATGTACTGGAGATACAAAGTGTGCTGATAGACAAATGAAAATTGAGTTGAACGGGAGGATGGATGGCAGAGTCATGTCAAATGGAAATCTTCCCAATGGTAGGGAGGAATTTTAGATTTGAGATTTTTCAAGGTAGAGAATCTGAAGGTTGAGTACATGAGCTCATGAACTTCACAGAATGGAAGTAGAAGATATAACCCATTCGTTGATTCAGGAGGGCAGGATTAATTTTAAGAAGGATGATACTGAGGGTGGGCTGTGAAGAGGCGTACACTTATGGAGGAAAGTTGAAGTCCACAAGAAATACAGGTATGCGGCAGAAATTTCTCAGTTATGTTGTTTGCTAAACAGCACTGAAAATAGTTGACAGATCTTTATTTAGCCTAATAACTTTTTGGCCGTGTCTTATAGTTAATTCTAAGTGCATTTTTTTTAAATTTATCTTCTATAGCTGATGTCATCTCAATAGTCGCAGTGTCTGTACATCATGCTCTAGAAAACAAGAAACAAACCAGACTGAAGCATCTGCCTGCTCAGTCTCGCACATTAAGAAGCCTGCTGTGATACCTAGTGAGCTAGCTGTCTTTGCCTGGGACAGAACTGCCAGGCTGGCGGATCTGGAAGATAAGACTCTTCCCCTCCCTTCTTGTGAGATCATTTTATGGTGTCAGAAGAGTGGCAGGGAGATTTTACACTACTGTAAAGCTTAAAAGACACATCTTGAGTTTTGATTCAAGGTGCTGATTCATACATTTTTATTAATTTGCACCCTGACCCCCAAAGTTCTTTATAACATGCACAAACTTATAGAGGACCCTCTGTGACAAGTCACTAAAATATCCAGGAGAATTTGTCTTTCCTCCTGCTCCTCTACTTCTAAAATGTACTTCAAATTATATAAAGTACAAATACTTCAAATTATATCTGGAAAACACCCAATTTTCAAAATTCAACTAAAGTTTATGGTACACCAATTACCACACTGAAAAAAATTAATCTCAATTGTATCTACCTCAGAGGTTTTAACATGTGTTTAGAAAGGGCTTATTTCTTCTCTTTCTATTAAAAAACAGGTAAATATTGCCACTTAATATCCCCATTCCAAGAAATTTGCAGCACACACATAAATAACTGAAAGGTTGAGGTATCTGTATTGATAATTCCAGTTTTGAAAAGAGATTCTGAGAAAATGTCTTACCACTTATGTGGTCCAGACTGACTGTCTCCATTCAGTACATTCGTTGGATCATTGCTTAACTTTCCATTTTGCTTTTCTGGTGAAGTCACATATCATATGTCCAAAATGGCTAGGAGGAATCATGGGGTTTATGCATATAAATACAGCATTGCTTTTCAAAAGGGACAGAATATGTTCAAGAACTATTTATACTCTGGGCAAGCTTCAAATCTGTATATATTACGTGTACAGAAAATAATCCATTATGAGCATATCTTGTGTTGGGTGCCAAGCTACATGACCTTTTGCTACTGATGTCATGCCTATTCATATTAATAGGAGTTAAAGATACCAAGAGGACCAAAACTGATGCCAAGAATGCATGGAATGGTTTCCATGGAGCATAATGGCACGATTGTCTTATAGAACAAAATTGAAAAGAACTAGAGAACGGGAAAGGGTGTGGTGTCTATAAAAATGAAAAACTTTATTCATGGATTCAAATTTATGCCTAAAATGAATTGGATGCAATATTTCATTCTCAGTTTTCAGGCAAAAGTTAGAAACTAGTTAAATAGTGATAGGATTTTCAGCGAAGTCTGGCAAACTCTCTGGGAATTTTGTTCTTATCCACCTCAAATATTCTTAGCACCAGCTCTTCATTCTTCTCTGAGAAATGAAAGAAGAACCCACTTGTTTTCAAAGCAACACTTTAGAAAAGTTTCCTTCCACTGTCCTCTTTAGGATGACATGGGAACAGTCTTCACTTTCCCTTGGAAGCCTGTCACTTCCCCCACACATCTGGAAGGTCTTGTTGGATGAGTCTATTTACCACAAAGTACCTAATATGGATACCAAACAACTGAAAACAGACCCTTGTCCAATAGGGTCTAAAACATGTGTTTTGTCTTCTCGTCCAGTAGGTCACTTGTTCCTTGTGTTCCATAATCATAATTAAATCCCTCATTGTAGATTAGTGAGCAATGAAAGCCAGCAAGTGGCTTTAACATTACTGTGGTGGTGAGGATGCTGGCCATCTAGATGCTGTCCAATGGCCCGAGTGTTGTTTCAAGAACTATTTCCTGGGCTAGGTTCCAGTAAAGGTGTCCTTCTTGTGCCAACCTTCAAATCATTCCGTAGTTTAATTTTGTAATTACTAGCTCAGATAGTTTTCTTATGGTGCCTTCCCCCATTATATTTAAATAGCTCTTTCCTACTCCTTTTTATTGTGTAGAATCTGTTTTTATTATTTCCTAAGGGTACCAGCTTCCTGCCTGAATTTGCCTATTTTCTTCTTCTGCAGAGTAATATTTTCATGCTTAAACCTCTCCCAACCTTGGCCCCCGATCTCTGTGGGATCATTGAGTCTGGCCAGTATGATAATTTAGAGTGTTGGTTTCTAGACTCACTCTCATCTTAAGGCTACGCTTCCTGTACTCCTGGACTGGATGGATCTATTGCTTCTTGCAAACTTCATCTTTCCTTTGAGTGTTGTGCCTCTTTGTTTTGCTGTAGTTCACTTTCAAGCAGCTGCACCTGAAAAGATGTATGGGTTCCGAGACTTTGACAAGTTTGAAATGTCTTTTATTCTGTTCTCACTTCTGATTGAGAGCTTGGCTGAGTGTAGATGTCCAGGTTGGAAAAAAAATTCCCTTAGAACTTGCTAGCATGATAAAAGGACTGTATCTCCACACTGCTGGCATCACACTCAGTGTTTAAAGGCTGCCTTCGGTACTTCTGTTCAGATGGGAACTGATGTTTAAGCCAGAGAAATTAAGCAAGAAGATGAAATAAAGCCACACGGAAGACAAAGGGAGAACTAAACCTTCCTGTTTATACAAGACTTGATTGTATACACAGGGAATCCTAAAAATAGTCCTCAAGATGCTTAAACCTGGAAAGGGAATTCAGCAAAATTGTTGGACATGAAACGAATATACAAACTTCAGTCATATTTCTATCCATTATCAGTCAACAATCCAAGAAGAAAATGAGGAAAACAATCTATTTCCAGCAGTATTGAAAGAATACCTCACTTTACTTCTTTATTTATCTTTACTTTTTTCTTTTATTTTTGAGTTTATAATATAATTACATTATTTCACCCTTCCCTTTTCTCCTGATGAACCCTCCCACACACCCCTTTTTGGTCACTTTCAAATTCATGACCTCTTTTATTTTTATTAATTGTTATGACACACATATGTAATATACACATATATATATATATATATTTTACTAAATATAACATGCTCAGTCTGTAAAATGTTACATGTATGTATATTTTCAGGGCTGACCATTTGGTATTAGATAACCAATTGTTGTGCTCTTCTCTGGGAAAGGCCATTTCTCCCACTCTCAGAATTCCTTAGTTGTCTGTGGTTCTTTGTGTAGAGTTGAGGTTTCATGCTCCCCCGACCCCCATCCACTTTGGCATGTCTATTGTTGTCCTTGTTCAGCTCATGTTTAGACCGTTACGTTGATGAGACTTTATAGGTGTAGCTTCTGACATTGTTAGGAGACACAGTCTGACAGTAGATTCCCTGATCTTCTTGACTCTTACCATCTCCTGCTTCCTCTTCTGTACCATTTCCAGATCCTTAGGAGTGACAGTGTTTTGTAGATATTTCCATGGGACTGGGCTCCACAGCTCTGCATTTTGATCAGCAGTAGTTTTTTTGGAATAGTCTCTGTCTGCTGCAAAGAAAAGTTTCCTTGATGAGGGGTGAGGACTACACTTACCTCTGGATATAAGGACAAATATTTAGGTGTAGTTAGGGATTATGTTATTTTAATAAAGTGGTGGTTGTGGAATAAATGTAGTTGAGGAAGGTGAAAGAATTATGCACGGAAAACTGCAAACAGGTTGCTGAAAGAAATGAAAGGGTACTGAACAAATGAAAACGTGCACATGAGTGGACTAGAAGGCTTGGTATTGATAAGGTATCAGTACCCAAAGCAATCGACAGAGCCAGTGCAATGTGCATCAAGTGCAATGCGCATCAAATGCGATGCGCATCAAGTGCAATGTGCATCAGAGCTCTGTCTGTTCCTGACAAGAGTCTGTCTCAGATTCATTCAGAAAGGCAAGCTTAAAAAAAAATCCAAAAAAATATTGGGGGAAAAAGCCCAGCAAACTTGGATGTCTTACACAAAACTTATACAGAATGATAGCCATCAAGTCAGCACACTGATAGGTAAATTATTGGTGGGTTAGAATTAGGAGCATAAGTCAAAGACCCATCTCTCTGGGCCAGTTGATTTCAATAAGAGTACAGAGACCACTTACTAAGAAAAAGATCTTCAGTAATTCTAATGAGACAACTGGATATCTTTTTGCCAGAGAGTGAACTTGAGTTCTTAAATTACTTCACATACAAAACTTAATTCAAAATACACTAAAGACCCAGATAAAAGTCAAAACTACACAACTCTCAGAGAAACCATAAGGCTAAACCTCTGCTCTCTTAGACATAACACTGAAAATACAAGTAACTGAAGGAAAACAAATTGGATTTCATCAAAATTAAAAGGTTTAACTCCTCAAAGCATGCTATCAAAAGAATGAAAAACAACCCGTGGAATGAGATATTTTAAAATCATATCTCTGGTATGGTCTGCCACTCTGAATATATAAAAATCTCTTTTAAATCAACAACAAAAAGACAATTCAATTTAAAGATGGATAAATACAAAGAATGGTTTTGAATAGACATTTACTCAAAGAATATGTTTTGGTTTCCAAGAAGTGCATAAAAATATTCAATGTTATTTAGTAATTAGTGTAATTATAACAAGCCCATGGTGAGATACTACCTCATACCTACTAGGATTCCCATGGGGAAGAAGAGAAAAGGAAAAAGGAAAGAATGGTAAGGATGTGGAAAAATGCAAACTTTCAGACACTGCCATGTGAGGTTTATCCTATTCATTTTATTTTTGATAAATAAAATAAACATAGTTTATATAAAAATATTTTTTATTGTCTTTTACTTGTATGGATTTTTTTTTTTGCCTGTATGTATGTGTGTGCACCATGTGTATGCCTGGTGCCCTCAGTGGTTAAGTAGAGAGCGTAGGATCCCCTGGAACCATTGCTACAGATGGATTGGAGCCACCATGTGGTTGTTGGGAAGCAAACCTGGGTCCTCTGTGTTTACTACTTTAGAGGTGATTGGACCTGAGAGAATAGAGCTGATAAATGAGGCAGACAAAAGTCATGCAACAGCTAACTTTATTCAGAGCATCAGACAATTTATACCCTGGGTTAAGAGGAGTCACATACCAAAGTGTACAATCACAAGGACAAGCCACACATGGTAAAAATAAAAACAAAATGTATTTTTTATAGAGACATATAAACAAATAACAATAGCCAATTGTAATGAGTAATCTGACGTCAACTCACGCCTGTCTGCTATACCTGGGAAGGGCACAAAAGCACATTCTAAGAACAATTTCATGATTTTGAAGAAACTGAGGTCACAAGACTCTTGTCTTGTTTTCCTGCAGTTTTCTCACAAGCACTCAGAAATCTCCTTACAAGACTCCATTCTTGGACCATGTTCTGCTGACGCTCTGCAAGAACAAGTGCTCTTAACCCTGGGCCATCTCTACAGCCCTGTCCTGTGTTTATCTTAAAAACAACAGCAAAATTCAATGGAAGAAGAAGCCTAGTGTAATTCAGATAGCTAGTTGGATTTGACAACTTGTTGAGGCTTTACCATAGCATAAAAACTAACATAGGGGTTGCCTTGAAAGCACTGTGGAGACCTTATTTCCATTTGTAATTGGCTTTATTTGAAGCTTTACTTTAAGAAAAAGAGATTACTCTCAATAATCTGGGTGGCCTTTATAAAGTCACCAGAAAGGCTGTGAGAGCAAAAAGGGAGTCTACCTCAAGACTGCAGAGTCTTCAACTCCTGCCTCACTTTCCAGTCTATTGGTCCTGTCCTGACTCGCTGCTTCACACAGTGTGTGCCAAATTTATTCTACCTACCCATACATCTATATCTATCTGTCTGTCTATCATCTATCATCTATCTATCTATCTACCTATCTATCTATCTATCTATCTATCTATCTATCTATCTATCTATCTATCTATCTATCTATCTATCATCTATCTACCATCTATCTCTCTATCTCTCTACCTCTATCTATCTATCTATCTATCTATCTATCTATCTATCTATCTATCTGTCTGTCTGTCTGTCTGTCTGTCTGTCTGTCTGTCTGTCTGTCTGTCTGTCGGTCGGTCGGTCGGTCTGTCTGTCTGTCTGTCTGTCTACCTACCTACCTATCTGTCTGTCTGTCTGTCTGTCTGTCTGTCTGTCTATCTATCTATCTATCTATCTATCTATCTATCTATCTATCTATCATCTATATATTTTTTATAGAAGCACTTCTTGACCTTTTAGCTAAGATGAAGTGTACTGATTTATTTACTGTGTGTGAATGTGTATGAGTGAGTGTGCAACACATCACACATGTAGAGATCAGAAGACAATTTGTAAGAGTCAGTTCTCTCTTTCCACCATATGGGTTTGGGAATCAGATTCTGCTTATCAAGCTTGGTAGAAAGCATCTTTACCAACTGATACACCACACTGACCTCTACCTATTGTCTATCTATCTCCATTATCTGTGTATGCATGCATGTATGTATGTATTTGTATCTCTATCATATATATATGCATGTATATGTGTATGTATGTATGATTCTATCATCTATGTATGTATCAAAATCATCTATATGTGTATTGTACATATCTAGTCATCTATCTCTATCATCTCTGTACCTATATATCTATGTGTGTTTCTATGTACCCATATATTTTTCTGTCTGTCATCTATACATCCATGCATCTTCTATGGATTCTACTTTTTCTGGAAAATCTTGATTGATACAACACTTTAAAAAACATTCTTTTAACAGATTGAAAGTATTTTCCTAATTTTATCCCAAGAGTTGCTGATGAGAATTGTGGTGGTGCCTGCCTGGTGTTCTTGCTTCTGCAAATTCTTTCTTTCTCTTTGGAGGCCCTTGGAATTATAGTTGGTTCAGAAGTTAGACCACAGTTGTCTGGGTTTTGGTCCGCAGCAGGACAGCAGTTTTCCTGCATGAAGACACGTTTCTTGTTTTGGTTCTGCAAGGTAGTTCAGCATTTCATTTGTTGTCTTCTCTACAGCGTTCTCTCGATTTCCTTGGGTTCCTGTGCCATTAGATGGCTCTTTGGTTCTTTAATACTCTTCTATGTGCCCTGCTGTCTGTCTTCTTGCATTTTTAGAAAGAAGTTGCATGGTTTATCATTCTACTTGGGGTGGACATTTTTGAAATTGTGTTTGAAAATTTCAAGAACTCATATATCCTGCAGTCATTCTTTTTTTTTATTTTAAAAGTGTAATCTTTTCTGGAATTTTGAATAAAATATTGTCTGTTTGAGTTATCTTTTTCTTCAAGGCCCAGTTTTCTTTCTATCTCTAATGACAGACAGTATGAAGCAGTGGTTTCTCTGTGCTGACAGGTGAGAGTTCGGATCTCATTGGTGATGCAGATGAACAGTGTGACCTTGGACAGGCTGCTTGTGCATCTCTGCCTCCATCTCCTGAAGTAGAACACGCATGCTCAGCTGGTGAAACTGGCAAACATTTAGAGACCTCTTTATGAGCACAATGAACCAACACCCAGTGAGGGCCCGACAAAGGGAAGATGTAATTAGTAGCTTTTCCTTAACGCTGCAAGCTTTACTCCAATGACTAATGTGTCCTGGTTGCTCTCAGTACCTATGGGTGCATAGCTTCTCTGGGGTTCCACTACGTGCTCCTTTTCTGTCTGTGGCTCCTTCCATGTGGACTCACAGCTGTTTCTCTTTTCCCTCCCCCATTTATCAATAGTTACCCTTCAATCAATTTTTCATTTTCCATAATTTGGAGAAATCATTTATTAGCTAGCTAAAAATCCCCCTAACCTGTCTCCTTCCTGGAAATTTATACTTGCTTATTTCAAAAAATTCTCCATTTCTATTTTAACGTGTTTCAAGATGGTAAAGAGAAAAATCCATGTGCTCAGGTATCGTTTTTGAACCCAAATGCCTAAAATACTTACAAGATGTTTTGCAGCCTGAATTCTAGCTTAATTTCTAAATTGAAAAATATTGTATTGATATCATATGTATGTTCATAATCTTTCTAGAAAGGCCTATTGATAGTCTTAGATTCTTTTACTTTTCCTCAATATCATTATATAAGTGCCATTTATTTTCTCATGTTTGTGTGTGTGTGTGTGTGTGTGTGTGTGTGTGTGTGTGTGTGTGTGTGTATGACATTTTTGTGTGTGAGTAGCGTGCATGTACAGAGGCAGAGGACAACCCCAGGGGCTTGGTCAAGGTCTTCCACCTCGTTTGGGACAGTGTCTCCTTTCTGCTGTTTGTCTGTTGTTTGATTAGCTCATGTCAGTGGTGCACGAGCATCAAAGGAGTCTTCTGTCTTTGTCTCCTGTCTTCACCGTAGGAGCATTCAGATTCCAGATGGCACACTATGCCACCCTGGTTTGTGTGGGTTCTGGGGAATTCCATTTCAGGTCCTCACTCTTGTATGACAAATGTTTTATCCATCACCTCCCTAGCCCCCACTTCCCGCTTTTAGGAAAACAAATAAATTTTTTATCATTTATTTTAAAATCACACTTAGGGTAGAGAGATTGTATTGTAAAGAAAGCTTTATATGAAATAAGTTGTCATCCCTTCACACCAGGATAATTAGTGCTGGCCTTCAGCTTACTAAAATCATCATGTTCTCATCTTCAGTTATGAGTCTACCCATTTCTTGCAGATTCTGCCACTCTAAAACCCCACATTCCAGCTCACAAGGCTCTCCTGACTGCAGGCAGGGAAGGGGAAGATTTTCCTCAGCTCATGATGAAGATTCCTATAAAGCCAGCAATGGGCACTATGTCTGCAGCCTGTTCCTCCTGAATATTCTTCACCAACTTCCTTACAACAGATTCTCCAGGAACAGAGCCAAAGGAGAACAATTTAAAAATGTTTTTTTTTTATACATATGACCAAGCTACCTCCTTGGCCACTTGTATCCATTTAAGCAGGCCTAGCAATGCTGTATTTTGTTCTTACTTTCAATACTAACAATTATTATTTTGAGAATTTTTAAAATATAAAAACCAGTAAGTATAATCCCACTTTGTATTTTTAATAATGAAGAAAATTAAAAATAATTTAAATAGATATCTTTGTTGTGTGTTTTTTCCTTTTTGCAAATTGTTCAGTTTTTTAGTGTCCACTCTTAAGGTTCTTTTGGTCTACCTTGCAATTGGTTTTGACTGGGAACATTGAACATTCTAGGCACCGTTCTAAGCATTGACTATACAAGAGTAGACAAAGCAGTCACCTCCCTGTGGAGTTTATACATTAGTGAGGGGGCAGATATATAATAAGATAAAGTATGTGCTAGATCAGATGGTGAAATGCTTTGGAGGGACATAAAGTGGACAGCAGTATGATGTGCATGGGAGTGAGCTGTTGCTTTATCTGACCCTAAGAGCTTCCAGGCAGAGGAACAGCAAGGACAAAGAAAGACCTTGAGGTAGAAGCCTGCTTTCTCTCAAGGAATTATAAGAAGGTTGGGGGGCGGGAGTAGACTGGAGCAAGTAAGGAGTGTATGAGAAGGAACAGTCGGGCATGTGCTGTCTTTGGGTACCAAGCAGACCATGTTAAGTGCTTACAGACAAGCCATTGTATAGCTTTGACTTTTACTCTGAAAGAAAATGGAACGTAATTGGAAGGATATAAACAGAAATGGCATGCTATAACTCATACTTTAAAAGGAATTCTCTGGTGGCTGTGTGGACAATAATCCACAGGAGACAAGGGCAAAAGTATAGAGCATCAGTTAATAGATCATTCGGTAAGTGAAGAGATAGACTGTGGTGGCTGAGCCTGACTAACCATTAGAAATATGTTTAGAAGTGACCAGATTCTGGATTTGTTTTGTATCTATATTTATTATCATCACTATTTTTTGTGTCAGGGCCCAGGTGTTGGGGTCCAGCCCCAACCTATCGAAGGGTCCCTTGAAGGGGGAAGTGAGGAATTGAGAAATGCTAGATAGGAAATATAGAAGTAGATAAAGAAAAAAGATAGAGACATGGGATAGCTTCAGGAGGGCCCCAGGTCAATACCCAGTATCCCCGAGTTTTATTCACAATGGGCTTTTGTACATCAGCAAGGGGAGGGGCAAAAGACCTCCTCCTTTCAAGGTCAAGGTATAAAGTACAATCAAGTGTAGACCCTTCAAAACACCTGATAACTATGCCTTTGGCCAAATCTTCCTATTATGCAGCCCTGCTGGGCAAAGCAAGCTCAAACTTTCTGACCTTGAGTAAGGCCCTACTGGGGAGACTCTGTGGGCCCCCACATTTTTGGTTTTTTGATAAATGGTCCCTTGTATCATAGGCTGATCTCATATCACTATGAGGCCAAGGATTATATCTATATTTAAGGGAGTGTTATCTATCTACCTACCCATTCATCTGTCCATTACCCTATCATCTATCTGCCATTCATTCAACTCATCGATTAATATTCAACCTATTAAAAATTACAATTTTTAATCCTTTTTTGTCACATTATTTGTTTGGAACTTATTTATTTTTATTTGATGTGTGTGTTTGTGTGTCTGGGTGTAGGTGCACAATGTGCATGAAGCTTCCACAGAGGCTGGAGGTGGGCTTTTTATCCACTGGAACACAAATTACAGGTGGTTATAAGCTTCTGATTATGGGTGCTGGGAACTGAACCCAGGTCCTTTGCAAGAACAACAGCAAGTGTTCTCAACCACAGAGCCATCTCTCTATCCCCTTAGCTTGTTTTGCTGTTATGTTTTGTATGTGTGTATGTGCATGCTCTCATACCACTGAGAATATGTGGAGGTCAGAGGACAACTTACAGGAGTTAGTTCTCATCTTTTACTACATGGGTCCTCAGAACTAAACTCAGATCGTCAGGCTTAGTGGCAAGTACCTTAACCCACTGACACATCTTTCTGGCTATTATTATAAATTTTAGATCTCAGAGTTTGGATTTTGGACATGTTTGTATATTTTCTGTGTGTAGAATAGTGTTTCTTGGGCTTTGTGAAAGCTTGTTCACATGGCACTGGGACCTGACACTTCTTATAGGTAAGGCTTTGATATCTTTTTATTTATTTTCCATCATCTGTCCTTCCTGAGCTACTATTGGCTATTTGCACTTTTCTAGAAAGTAGTCCATTTCTTTGAGACTTAGCAATTAATGGCTTTGGGTGGCATGTAGCATCATAATTTTAATATTTCTCTTTACATTTGTGTCTATATCCTCATTATTTTATTTATGCATTTGTATTTTGTCCTTTTTCATTTATTTGGCTAGGTAGTAGGATCACCATAGGTTTTTTTTTTGTCATATTGAAAATATCTTCCTTTTTATTGAAAATAAATTCTTTTCTCATGTAATATACCCTGATTATGGTTTCCCCTCCCTCTACTCCTCCCAGTTCCTCCCCACCTCACCTCCAGATCCATTCCCTTTCTGTCTCTCATTAGAAAAGAACAGGCTTCTAAGAGATAAAAACTGAACATGACAAAATAAAATATAATAAGATGAAGCAAAACCTTTCATATCAAAGTTGGACATGGCAGCTCAACAGGGGGAAAGAGTCCCAAGAGCAGGCAAAAAGAGTCAGAGATCCACTCGTTCTCACAGTCAAGAGTCTCCTAAAAATAGCTATAGTATGTATGCAGAGGGCCTGGTGCAGACCCATGCAGGCCCCGTGCTTGCTGCCTCAGTCTGTGAGCTCATATGCACTCTGCTTAATTGGTTCAGAGGGCCTTGTTCTCCTGGTGTTCTCCATCCCCTCTGAATCTTAAGATCTTTCTGCCTCTTCTTCCACAGGATTCTCTGAGCTCTGAAGGGAGGTTTGATGGAGCCCTCCCATTTAGATTCTCTTTCCACATAATTTCTGCTTGTGGGTCTCTGTATCTGTTGCTGTCTTCTGCCAGAGGAAGCCTCTCTGATGATGACTGGTCAAGGCACTAATCTATGAGCATAGGAGAATATCATTAGGAATAATTTTATTGATTTTTTTAGACCAGTTGTGCTTGGTTTTTCTCCAGGTCTTTGAGCTATCTAGCTCTCTCTGGTTCTTGGTGACTCAAGTAGTGTTGGGTATATGTTCCTTCTTGTGGAGTGGGCCTTCAATCAAATCGGACATTGGTTGGCTACTCTCAGAAGTTCTCTCCCAACACTCACTGCCCTACCATATTTTGCAGGCAGGAAAGATTGTAGGTCAAAGGTTTTGTGTCTGGGTTGGTGTCCATGTTTCTCTTTTGGTAGACTGAAGAGTACCTCCCTGCATCAAAAAAGACTATAATGTAGGGATAAAGGCTCCATGCAGATACTGGCTCAACTTCTCCATGTTCAGTGAGTTGTGTGGATGTTGTCCTAGGCAATGGGGCCTGCCTCGCTGTCAGTTTGCAGGGAGCAACCCTTTGTCTTAAGTATCAGCCTGGGTTATTTGGAGATTGCCATGAGACCCCTTTGACCAACAACTCGATTGAATGCAACCCAGTCCTTCCACTGGAATTCTTGCCTGGCTACAATAGATAGCCAGTTGAGACTTGATATCCAGCATTACTAGGAGTCCTCATTAGGATCACCTTCATAGATTCCAGGAAGCTTCCACTGCACTAGGTTTCCACACCACTCCCCAAGTGTCCCCTAAATTCCAATCATCTCTCTCTCTGAACTCTCTCCTATCCTACCCCCCTCACCTGATCCTTCCCAATCCAGACCCCACCTGCCCCAAGTCTACCCTTAAAATCTATTCTATTTCCCCTTCCCAGGGAGACCGATGTGTTCCCTGCTCCCCTCCTCCCTTTACCTAATCTCTCTGGTTCTATGGATTGTAGCTTGGTTAACAGCTTGGTTAATCCTTCCTTAACAGCTAATATCTACTTATAAGTGAATGCATACCATATTTGTCTTTCTGAGTCTGGGTTGCTTCACTCAGGATGAGTTTTGCTAGTTCCATACATTCGCCTGCAAATTTCATGACTTTTTTTTTTAAACAGCTGAGTAATACTCCATTGTGTAAATGTACCACATTTTCTTTATCCATTTTTTGATTGAGGGACATCTATTCTGTTTCCTGTTTCTGGTTATTATGAATAAAGCCACAATGAACATGGCTGAGCAAGTGTCCCTGTGGTAGGATAAAGCGTGCTTTGGGTATATGCTGAGGAGTGGTATATTTGGGTCTTGAGGTAGGTTGATTCCCAATTTTCCAAGGAACCATCATACTGATTTCCATAGTGGCTGTACAAATTTGTACTTCCACTAGCAATGGAGGAGTGTTTCCCTTGCTCCACATTCTTGACAGCTGTCACTTGTGTTATTGTTCTTAGCCATTATGACAGGTACAAGATGGAATCTCAAAGTAGTCTTGATTTTTATTTCCCTGATAGCTAAGGATGTTGAGTGTTTCTCAGCCATTTGAGATTCCTCTGTTGAGAATTCTCTGTTTAGATCTGTACCTCATTTTTAATTAGATTATTTGGTTTCTTTTGATGTCTATTTTCTTAAGTATTTTATAAATTGTTGATATTAGTCTTCTACTAGATGTGGAGTTGCTAAAAAATCTTTTCCCATTCTGTAGACTGCCACTTTGTTTGACTGATGGTGTCCTTTGCCTTATAGAAGCTTTTCAGTTTCATGAGGTCCTATTTATTAATTGTTGATTTTAGTGCCTGCACTACCCCTATTCTGTTGAGAAAGACATCTCCCATGCCAATGAATTCACGGCTTTTCCTTACTTTCTCTTCCATCAAGTTGTGGTGGTTTGAAAGAAAATGGCCTCCTTAGGGAGTGAGACTATTAGGAGGTGTGGCTTGGTTGGAGTAATGGCTTTGTTGAAGGAAGTGTGTCACCATAGGGGTGGGCTTTGAGGTCTGCTATGTTCAAGCTATGCCCAGTGTGACACAGTTGCTTCTGCTGCCTGTGAATCAAGATGTAGAACTCTCATCTCCTTCTCCAGCACAATGTCTGCCTGCATGTTGCCATTTCCACCTGCCATGATGATAATGGACTAAACCTCTGAACTGTAAGCCCCAATTAAATGTTTTCCTTCATAAGAGTTTGTCATGGTCATGGTGACTCTTCACAGCAATAGAAACCTTAACTAAGGCACACGTTCAGTGTGTCTGGTTTTACATTGAGGTCTTTGATACACTTAGACTTGAGTTTTATGTAAGGTGATAAATATGGATCTATTTGCATTCTATATTCAGACATCCAGTTTGACCAGCACCATTTGTTGAAGATGTTGTCTTTTTTTCCAGTATGTATTTCTGACTCTCCCCCATCCCCACCCAATTCAGGTGTCCAAATGTGTTTGGATTTATATCTGGGTCTACAATTCGACTCCACTGATCAATGTATCTGTTTTTATGCCAATAGCATGTGGTTTTTATTACTATTTCTCTGTAGTATAGCCTAAAATCAGGGATGGTGATAACCCTGGAATTTCTTTTATTGTCCATGGCTGTTCTACTATCCTGGGTTTTTTGTTATGAAGTTGAGAATTGTCCTTTCAAGGCCTGTTGAAATTATGTTGAGATTTTGATGGGGATTGCATTGAATCTGTAGATGGCCATTTTTACTATGTTATTCCTACTGATCCATGAGCATGGGAGATCTTTCCATCTTCTGCTATCTTCTTCAACTTCTTTCTTCAAAGACTTGAAGTTTTTATCATACAAGTCTTTCTCTTGCTTTGTTAGAGTTACTCCAAGATATTTTGTATTATTTGAGGCTATTGTGAAGGGTGTTATTTACCTTGTTTCTTTCTAGTCCATTGATCATTTGTACATAGGAGGCTATAGATTTTTTTAAATGATCAGTGAAAGTGTTTATCAACTGTAGGAGTTCCCTGGTAGAACTTTTAGGGTCACTTATGTATACTATCATATCATCTACAAATAGTGATGCTTTGACTTCTTCCTTTCCCATTTGTGTGCTCTTGATCTTCTTCAATTGTCTTATCACCTCAGCTAAAACTTCAAGCACTATATTGAATAAGTATGGAATGAATGGACAGCCTTTTCTTGCTCCTGATTTTAGTAGAATTGCTCTGAGTGTCTCTCCATTTAATTTGATGTTGGCTATGGACTTTCTGTAAATGACCTTTATTATGTTTAGGTATGTCCCTTGTGACCCTAATCTCTCCAGGACTTTTATCATGAAGAAGTGTTGGATTTTGTCAAAGACCTTTTCTGTATCTAATAAGATGATCATTTTTTTCTTTCAGTTTGTTTGGATGGTAGATAGCATTTACTGATTTTCATATATTGAACCATTCCTACATCTTTGGGATGAAACCTACTTGATCATGGTTGATGATCATTTTGATGTATTCTTAGGATCAGCATTCTAATATATGCTTCTAATATGTAGCCCTTAAATGTATTTATTTCCTGCCGGGCAGGGGTGGTGCACGCCTTTAATCGCAGCACTTGGGAGGCAGAGGCAGGCGGATCTCTGTGAGTTTGAGGTCAGCCTGGTTTACAAAGTGAGTTCCAGGAAAGGCACAAAGCTACACAGAGAAACCCTGTCTTGAAAAACCAAAAAAAAATTATTTATTTCCCATTTTTATATTTCTTGGGTCATTTGTCTTAATTTCTTTTAAAATTGCTTCTGATAACTCCATGGCATTTATTTTGTTACTCTTTCCTGACTCTTTGAAAGAAATACTTAGTTCATTTTATTTCCTCATGTTCTGCATTTGCCTCAGACAAGTGCATTCATTGGCTGTGACCCATTGGTAATGACATCAGGTTCCCATTGTTGTTCTTTTCTAAATACTCAGGCTTTCAGATTTGTCCAAGAGACATCTGTTAATGGTTTCTTCATAACCATCTGTTTTTTTCCAGTTTTCCCTGTTGAGATTAATTTCTAGTTGCAATGGCCTATGGTCAGAGACTCTGCTTTGCTTGGTTTCTGCTTTGTTGGGCTCTATTGAGGTTTTCTAAGTCTTAATGAATGATCAGTTTTACGATATTTTTATGAAGCTTTAAAGTAGAAGTAGTATTTTCTGTTTGCTGAATACTAAATTCCATTTTTAGTCACAAATTAGTTTTTTTTTTTTTTTTGGTTTTTTTGAGACAGGATTTCTCTGTGTAGCTTTGCGCCTTTCCTGGAGCTCACTTGGTAGCCCAGGCTGGCCTCAAACTCACAGAGATCCGCCTGCCTCTGCCTCCCGAGTGCTGGGATTAAAGGCGTGCGCCACCAACGCCCGGCTCACAAATTAGTTTTTTAAAACTATGTTATCACTACTTCAATATTGCAATTTTTGGTTAATATGTCAAGAAGTAGAGACATACTTATGTCACTCATGTTTTGTGTTGTGTGTTTTTTTCTGCTTTATATATTTGAAACACAGTTTTATGTCTTTGTACCTTCATTGATTTTGCAACTCACTTTTATAAAATAGACCTTTTTTGTTACATGACAATACCTTTAATATAGTTTTACCTCAAATTTTATTTGACTGATATTAATCTTGTAGTCACTGCTTTCTTTTGTTATTTTAATTTTTCCTGATAGTTTCACATATGCATAAGGTGACACTTGTCACCTGAGTGTATCACTGAACATTAGCTTAATTATAAGTCAATGGGGATGAGTTAATGTTGACAAATTTCTTTTTTTGCTCTAACATCATGTTACACTACATACATAATACTTTGCCTTTTCACAGTGTTATAAAATTTATATGCCCATGTAATATGATCTCAAAATATTTCTTTGTGCTAATCACTGTGGTGGAATGCTCAGCAAAACAACTTAAGAGAAGGCAGGCATATTTGGGCTCCTGGTTTCTCAAGTTTCCATCTGACATGATGGGGAAGGCGTCGTGCATGCCAGAGCTGTCCTGTCAGAGGTGGCGAGAGTGTGAGGTGGTGGCTGCTCACACTGTGGTTAACCAAGAAGCAGAAAGTGGAGAATTAGAATGAAGGGCAGGGAAAGAAAATATGAAAAGTTGAGGTTACTTTTTAAATTGAATTTTATAATATAAATTATATAAATACATATAATATAAAGTTTAGTGGTGGAGACCTATAAATGTTGCCTTTAATTTCTTTTCAGAGTGACTTTCGCAGACTTGTGTCAAATAAAATAGTGATCCTCAGTGATACCATAAGAATCTTGTTAACAGTTGGTCTATAGTTAACTACTGGGAAGGTGGCAAACATTTTAAAGGGTTCAGAAGTCTCCAGGATTGTTGTGTTGACTATTCTGTCTCTGAAATTCCTTCTCTCAGACCCATTTCCTTCCCTTTCTGGAATTCACCCTGCTCTGGGAGGCTGACCTCCACATGCAATGTCCTCTAGCCGCATCTTGACGGGTTTCATGTGAAGATTCTCTCTAGGAAAAGAACTAAGAGACTTCATATAAAATTATATAGAGAATTTATTTGATTGGCTCACACAATCAGAGGCTGAATGGTCCCACAATGACTGTCTCTGTAAGCTAGAGAACTGGGAAAACCAGTGGCTGTTTGGTTGAAGAATTTAGAAGCCTCAGAAGAAAGGACTGATGCTATCCTTGAAGAGCTGAAGCCCTCTGAAGACTCTCTGGTCAGAGTCTATCTTCAAACACTGGAAAAAGACATCTAAGAGCAGTGGCAGCAGAAATATACATGTCCACTGAATGAGAACAGAGTATGTTTGTGATTTCTGGCTTTCTTCTTATTGTTTTGTGCTATGAGGTCCAGTGTGAGCCACACTCAGAGTACATCTTCTCCCTTAGTTCACTGTCCAGTATTACCATGGTCTATAGCAGTGTGGTCACAGACACTCGGTGTACTTTATTAATCTTTTAGGCATCTCCCAATCCAGTAAAATTGGCAGTCAAGAAACCATCACACTTCTGATAGAACTCAGACCACTGGGACACTGTTGTTTCTTCAGGGGGCTTTTCAAAGTAACATTGTATTTTCTCCATGACTCTTCACTGATCCATTGCATTGTTTCTGGGTTTGTTCCTTTCAAAAAGTAAGCAACAGAAAAACCCTTAGTTTTTTTTTTTTTCCCAGAGAGAGAGATATAAGGGGCCAGAAAATGAATGGAAAACTTGAGCACAAGGCTTAAGGCTGAACAGGAGCTGAACAGTGTTGGCTACAGAGACCAAGATCAAGGTTACACTGCGGGAAAGGTCTGGCTCCCACATTCTGCCGCTGTGAGAATTGTGAACCTTTCTCAAACCAGTTTGCTTTTGACCCAGCCTGCAAAGTTCATGGAGCAGCCAGGCTTGGTGCTTTCCTTAGACAAGATTGGGAGTGGTCACAGGGACTGTGGATCATTTGGCTTCTAAAATAAGAAATATTCATAGACAATGTGGCAGATACAAAGCAGAAGTGGAACCCAAATAGTCAGAAATGACCTGTGCCAGTGCTGGCAGGATAGCTCAGCTGCTAAAGTGCTTGCCTTGAAAAACAAGGCCCTGAGTTTAAATATGCAGAACTCATATGAACAACAACTTTTTAAAAAGGCAGGTTTAGTGGTCTACACTTGCTCTCCCAGCACTGAGGAAATGGATACAAGAAATGGAGCTCACTGGTTAGCCTGCCTCACCTTCTTGATAAGTTCCAGGCCAGAGGAAATCTTGTCTCAAAAAAGTATACTGAGCTTGTAGAATATAACCTTAGGTTGTCTTCTGGCAAAGACACACACACGCATGCACCCACACCCACACCCACCCACACCCACAATGACCAATGTCTTCTGTATACACTATCTATAATGACATCTTAATGTTCAGCATGTATTATGTTGTGAATACTTATCGTAATATATTATAGACTTAGAAGGTTAGAGAGTTAATGACTTCTTAATTATGTAATTATTTGCTCATTCATTTATTGATCTCTCCTTTCCTGTATCAGCTATCAAATAAGAGTCATTGGCTAAGTTATGCCGAATGTATTTTTAGATTTCACCCATGCCAACACAGTATATTCCTTTCAAGTAAATATACACACAGCAAAGAGTTCAAAATATTATGAATCAGATTCATGTAAATATGCTATTATGTATCTTTTCCAAGAAATGGTATTGTCAGGGATAACAGATAACCTTCACAGATGAATTTGTTTCTGGCTCTCAGGATTCTAAACCCATTCTGAAGATCAATGTTAATTCAAGAGTTCCCAGCTCAAAATGCAGCCTGTTCTGAGCTTTGGGTATGGTGCAGGAGAGGGAGAAGGGAATGATTTGTGACCCAGAGAATGTGCTTTGACAGCCCAAACCCAAAACACATTCAAAAATTTCCACAGGGGCTTTCTAGGTGACCTTGTGGGGGAGCAATCTTTACCAGGTAGAGCAAAGGAAAGAAACTGCCTGGGAAGACATCCAGGTGAAATGTAAGGAGAAAAGAACAGTGGATTTTTACCTTGTGGCTACTTTGGGTTTTCAGAAATACGTCTTCGTGTGTTTTGCATACATGGCATCTTTGCAGACATTTTGGAGAATTTGGAAGGCAGAGGCAGCATCTGCCCACAGACCTCTGAGTAAAGAAAGGATCCCACTAGTGTCCGAGGCGGGCTGGTTCCTGCTGCCCTGGAGCTAAGTGCTGTCACTGAAGTTTCTCTCCAAAGCCTCCTTGGAAGCTGGGTGTGGAGCTGGTCCACAGGGTCTAATTATAAGATTCCTGAAGTCCCATGCCTCTGTTAGCTAGAAATAAAGGTCAACTAGCAGTTCAGCTAGAAGCCTCTGCCCTGAGTTAAGTATGAGGGATCAAGAGGAGTGGAGCCTTTAGCATCAATTCACCAACTTATTCCTTAGAAGGGGAAACTTGAAGCCATCGCTCCTTCTCTTCTGGATTGTTCAATGTCCATAGAAATAAATGGAATGCAGATATTCTGAGGCACCAAGAAGACAACTTCAAGCTTATTTTAAAAACAACATATAGTCTCTAAGTGATAAAATCACAATAAATTGTGATGCCTATTTCTCTAATATAACTTTTAAAATAGTACTTATTAGTCATTATGGTCATCCATAGCCAGACAGCATCATGGGACAAAAAGTGACACAGTGTCGCAGGAATTAGCTAGAAATGAAGTTCAGAAACACTTGAAAATCTTTATCTCCTTTCCAGAATGAACAACCACGTACTTTCTTGTTTTTTCAAAAGAAAACGTTAGATTGAATGCACAAAGGGAAAGACGGACCTCTGGGATATTTCTGACTTTTAAAAAGGATCAAACTCTAAACACCACACTCTTTCAAAACTGACTTGAGTCTCAGAGATTATTTCTTGTTCAAAATCTCTATTTCACATATCTTGGTTACATTAGAAGATGGGTGTCTATTTTGTGCATTCCCCAGCCTCAAAATCATAATATAGACCCCCTGGCCTCAAGTGACCACAGTATTAACACCACAGACTACAAACAGCCCAACATCCTAGTTGTGGAAAACCAGGAGACCCTGTACCAGAAGGCTCAGGTCCTGGCTTCCCAGCTATTAATCTAAACCTTGTTGAGTTGACCAAATACTTCACCTTTCCATTTTCACACCCTTCAGGTAATATGTGTGCTGCTTGCTGCCTCACAGATGTCCGAGCCAGGAGCACAGATAATGCATAAAAATATTCCGAGCACATCTAACATACTGTGTTATCCTGTACTGGGTTCCAAGAAGCTGCAAAGGGCTGTGCATTTTCTTTAAAATAGCTTTGCTAGGCTGTTAAACTTTTTTTTAAGCCCCCAAATCTCTTCCCAGTCCCAAAGTGCAGCAGTGTGTTTTTAGCTGCAGTCTGGGCTGTGACAAAGGAAGACATACCACATCTCCTTTAACGAGAAATGAACTGCTGCTGCTTTCAAGGACTTTTTCCTTAAACTGATACCCAGACTATGGAAGGAAGCAGATTGCAGAAGGAAGAGAAACTGTATTCTTTAAAACCTTGAGAGATACTGAATTCCAGTTTAGGGCCATTTGGAGCAACTGACAATCTAGAGCATTTTACTGAGCCATTGAAATGTTAGATGCAGAACCAAGTTTCTCAGGAATACAATGACACTTGAAATAATACATTTGAAACATGTAAACTATTGCTGGGCTCTCAAACAGAAGATGGAGCACCTAAAGGCGGAAGGTGAGGTTTAAGTATGGGTTCACTCATTCAAAAAAGGAATCTCAAGCCATGAGGAAAGCTTGTGCCCCATGACTGTGGCCGGTGCTTTGTGCCAACCCTTGTGTCCCCGTCCTTCCCTGTCCCCTGACCGCTGTCTTTAAGTTTCTGCTGCCACCACCATCTCTGTCCTCAAGCATTCCACACGTAGACACCCCAAGAATGGATCTGCTGAGTTCATTAGTTTTCAGGATTTGGCACCCTTCTGGGTCTCGAGACAAGTAACTGCAGAGGTTGGTGGACAGCTAACTCCCATTCCAATTAGGAGCTGTGGCTGTAGGGGTGTCAAATGATGGGGGGCACATCAGGAGAATTTCCACATGAGCAGCGCATGGAGGAAGTACAGGAGAACTTGGAGATGAGGGGGAAGAAGATAGGAAAGGTGGGGCAGCCAGAGAAGAGGCCTTGTCAAGAGAGAGTGGCTCTAGTTTAGTCCAAGAGGAAGAGCCTGAGAAATGATGTAAAGTCCGTTTCCCAGTGTGATTCCTAGGAAGCTGGAGTCTTCATGCATAGACTCCCCTTAATCACTGAGGGCTGCTGGGAGGGAGGCAGAAGAGGGCTGTTTGCTCTCTGCCAGTGTTCAGCACCTCAGGCAAAGGCATTTGAAACTCTTGGAGCTCACAGAGAGGGTTCGAAGCGGTTAGGCCAGAGAGACCTGGCTTGGGTGCCACAGCATTGACTGCTTGGAACCTACCCACACAAAATCAATCAGCCACTGTGTTTGTGAGCTTTTCATCATGACAACAAATGCTTGGGACAATCAGCTTATACTGAAGAAAGATTTTTTTTTGCTTCATAATTTCTGAGGTTTTACTTGATGGTCTGTTGGTTCCATTGCCTTTGGGCCTTTGGTGCGGCAGTACAGAGTGGCAAGAATGTGTTTTGGGAAGGCCTATTTGCCCCATGGCATCCAGGGAAGGGGTGTGTGTGGGGGGCAAGGTCCCAATATCCCTCTCCAGGATATGCCCTCATTGACCTTACTTCCTTTTACCTGGCCCCACCTCTTAAAGGTTATCCTGCCCACCCCCAGACTCCCAGACTGGTGACCAAGCCCTTAAACACACATGCCTTTGGGGGACACTCAGTCAAACTACAGCAGCCACTTTCCCCTGGAATGGTTTGCATGTGTGGATTTCAAGTCACAGCTTGTCAAATACCATTTTTATTAAGGCAGTAATTCAATTTAAATTTTAAATTAAATTTAATACAGGCAGTAATAGATCTTTGTGTTTGACTTTTGGACAACCTTTCAAATGCCCGAAACCCCCCTATGTGACTGAATTTAGTTTTTGAACATAGTTGATAGATGAATACTCAACTTTCCTGTGCTGATCTTAGGGGCCGGTGGCACTGATATCTTTGACAATTAGTCGAATCAAGTAATGCGTTTACTATCTTCTTTTATTTTCATTCCTGCCCAGATTTTAATGAAAGCTAAACTGCTAATATTAATCATAGGGCCTTTAATATGCTTAATAAAATCAAGGCAAAGCTGAAAACTAGGGAGCATGCCAAAGCACCGGAGATCTTGAGTCATATTTGAACTGAAGCTTTGTTTTGAGTTTCAAGAGCAAAATTAATACCAAGAACAGGGCACAAGCTTATGATTCAAACATTAAGGTGAGTCTTAATCTGTCTCAGTTGTTGAAAGTCAACACCCTCTGCATGCGTAAGGCTGCTCTTGCTCCACTTCCCGTTTCTGAACTTTTGTACGTGGTGTTCCAGGAATTCGTGTATAGAAATGAGAGACTGTAGCAAAACTGCTCTGTGGGAAAACAGAGATGATCTAAAATGTCATCTTTCTACAGCAGCAAATGAGCCCCGATTCGGGAAGTGTTTGGCCAGATGTCCGTTCATTTTGAAACGTGCCTTGTCATCTGGGCTCCATCAAAGCAATAAGGTCAAGCTGGCCAGGACTCATCTCAAGAGGTGGAGAGACATGTGGGGTCGAACACAAGCAAACCAAAAAGCATAAGCCCACTATGTGAGCAGAAAGTGCAGCTACCCTGTCTGGGGAAACACTTTAACTGTGGCTGTGTCGTGATTCTCACAACCAGTCGATAGAAGGGATTTATGGGTAGATCCCCCAATTTAGCGGCACAAACCAAGTAATCATAAGTAAGCTGGATAATATAAAAGCAGACTCTCCCAATAAGTGAGCAGCTTATGCATGATGGTAACGTCATCTAGAGCCACAGAGGATTCTGGCATATTCTTTGTTCTGAACTGGATCCCCAAGCATGTGGAGGACCCTATACTAGAGGATCAAAAATTCTGTTACTCTCACATTATGATACTTGCTGAAATCCTGTAAGCAACAAAGGCAAGCTTATACCTGCAATATGCATCTGTTTTGAGAGTTTTACCTCTGGCCATTCCGGGATGGAAGAGGCCCATGTCCTTACTAAGTGAGATTACTGTTAACGGCTGTCCAAGCCATTTGGTCTTCTTGGTTGGCTAGGGTCTCTTGTATATGAACAGTGTCCATGGTCTTTGATAGGAGATATATATAGATCTTCATACCTTGTGTCCACTCATAGATGTCCATATGTTTCTGTTTTGGACCTCATTGTGTGTGTGTGTGTGTGTGTGTGTGTGTGTATATATACCCATTTTTGTTTGTTTGTTTGTTTCAAATTCTTGACCATTTGACCCTTTTGATCTCTGACCTCTGACCCAAATCTTAGGCCTTTTCTACTGTCTCTGAATTACACATATTCTAACTTTTGGACACTCTACCACCCGAAGTGGATATAAGCAGGTGCCATGCACCTTGATGAGCATTAACATTTCTCTTGCTAAATACTGTGAAATGAAATTGCTGGAGCTTTCGCTAAGTGAATCTTGGATGCTGTAAGAAGTTGCCAAAGGCATTCTAAGTGGAAGTAGCATTCTTCTGTCTCACCAGAAAAGAATGAGAATTATAAGCCAATGCTTGTTCTTTTGGGCCCTTTGAATTTTAGTAATTTTATTTGGATGTGCTATGGTATTTCTTTGTGATTCTCATTTACATTTCCTTGGGAAATAATGTTCACTGTCTGTCTGTTCATGACTTAATGACTGTTTAGGCATGAAGTGGCCATTCAAATTTTTTTAAAATTGGATTACTATTTACAAAAATTATTTAGCTGTATGATTTTTTCATATATTTACATACAAGATTTTTACCAGCTAGGTTACAAATATTCCCTCTTATCTTTTCATTTTTTTTAATGCTCCTTTTAAATTTCCTTACTTTCATTTTTTTGTTTTGTATGTGTAGGTCAAAGCAACTTTGGGGAGACAGTTTTCTCTTCCTACCATGTGGATGGTAGATGGGGATGGAACTCAGGTTATAAAGCTATAGAGCAAGTCAGTTAATGTGCTGAGTCATCCAGCTAGCCCATTCTTTTTTGTTTGTTTGTTTGTTTTGTTTTGTTTTTTCGAGACAGGGTTTCTCTGTGTAGCTTTGCACCTTTCCTGGAACTCACTTGGTAGACCAGGCTGGCCTTGAACTCACAGAGATCTGCCTGCCTCTGCCTCCCGAGTGCTGGGATTAAAGGCGTGCGCCACCACCACCCGGCCAGCTAGCCCATTCTTATTTCTTACTAATAGCTTCTGCTTGTCCATGTATGTAAGAGTGTCTGAGTATGGAATCCCAAGGATGTATCAGGTATCTTTTTTAATTACTCTCCACTTTATTTAGCAAGGCAGGATCTTTCACTAAACCACAGCTAGCCAATCCCACAGTGTAGATAACCATCTCTCCACAGGGGTTACTTGCCTCTACCTCCTGAGTGCTGGGATTATGGGTAGGTGACCGGCCCAGCCTTTTTAGATCCTATGGATTTGAAATCCTCTTCACATTTGTGTGGTAAGCACTTTTCCTAAGGAGCCATTTTCCCACCTCTGTTTCCAGTCTTTCCTTAGACTATCACACTAAAAATGTAATTAGGGAAACACAAATCAAAACCACAATAAGTGACTGTCATACCCACAACATGGCTGTGAACAAAACAAAGATAATATCAAATGATGACTGGGATGTGGAGGAACTGGAACCCTTGCCTGTCAGTAGGGGGACTGAAAAGGCTTCTGCTGCTTTGCAAGCAGGCTTGGAGTTCCTAAAATACTAACTATAGATTTGTCATAGAACCTAGCAATTCCCCTATAGCCTCTATGTGCACACACACACACACACACACACACACACACACACACACACTCCCATAACACACACGAGAAAAAAATCACAAAGGTAATTCAAAATAAATTTTACTGTTTGCAATTAATGCTATCGCTGTAAATGTGAACAATTAATAGTAGCAAATAAGACAGTTTGTTAATATTGCTAAGAATCAAGATTTTAAAATATAAGCCAATAAACAAACAAACAAATAAATAAATAAAATGACACACATAGACAAAGATATTGAGAGGGAAAGACCTAGTATATTGAAATTGAAATTGAAATATAAACACAAAACACCTGGTTTTCATATCAAACTTGACACATTTAAGTTGTGAAAGACCGATTGCACCCAAGTGGCAGCTTTTGCAGTTGGCATTCTCATCTTGTTTTCTAAATATTTTGGAACTGAAAGAAACCATGGTTGAATCCCAGGTGCATGGCAGAGCAGGTATGAAGTAGGGCTTAATATGTCTCATTGTTGCCAAAAGCAAGGAAGAGATCATGGGGCCCGTGACAGGATTATCTACACAACATAGTAAGGGGATGAATGTCATCTTACTGGTCAAATTTGGGACAATTTTAACATTTAAAAGATAACCAACTGTAAAAGATAACCTTTAAATCCAGAGGGGGAGAAGGGAGGAGAGAAAATGTACATGCCTCATTTCCCACCTTGAAGGTGACTTTTACATCAAATGTTCACCCTGTAAATCTGTAATTAAAGGGAAAATTATCTTTTTAAGTTCCCATCTTTTTAAGTGATAGGAACTATTCTGAGGGGACAGCAGAGAGTATGGGAAAGGAGAGCATTAGGAATCCATCACTGTGTACTTGTCAGTGAAGTAATTGACTTATGATGGGACGATCCATGGGTGCTAAGGGCTGACGTCAGCAGGTGAAAGTTAGCTGCAGAGAAGGGGTCTCTCATGGAACCCAAATAACCTCACTGTCAACTGCTAAGAGAAAAATAAAAGTGCTTTCCCAGTGAAGGCATTTGGTGTCAATCCTTTACCGATTCAGTTTCATGAAAATTCATGTGTCTCTCCTCTTCCTTAACGAAAAGCCTGTCTCTCATTATCTCTAGACAGTTGACTTATTTGTCCAGTCACCTGAGTGTAGCTAACTTCCTGAGGCTGCCAGGCTATTCCTGCCACCCATTCTGATATTGTCCTTGACTGGGACATCGAGCAAACAGACACTGAAGTATTCCTCCCCTCATTCCGAAGCTATTCTCATAACTAGCAGCTGCCACTGGGTCTGCTCCTGTGTCTCAATGCCTTCCTCTCAAAGGCTGTTTATCCCTCTTGTTTCTTATGGTAATGAACCTAATTACAATGATCTTTCTTCGAGCATGATGCTAGATTTTGGTTGGTTATATGTGTGTGCAAAATATACTTATGTGAATACATTTGTATGTGAAGCTATGTCTATAAACAAGTGTGCCTTTTTAATCTGGGGTTTGCAGTATGCTCAACTTTTTGTTGTTATTTGGAGGATTTGTTTGTTTTTGACAAGATCTTGCTCTGTAGTCTGGGTTGGCTTTGCTCAGTCTGTGAGAACCTTTGGTTCTCCTGCCTCAGCCTCCCTATTGCAGGAATTATAGGTATATGATACTATTCAGCTTTGCAAAATGGGTTTTTATTGAGATGATTGGCAGAGCTTCTCCTTTAACTTGCTAATTATAGATAACTAGATAACCTGATTTTGAAGTATTCCTTGTATCTCCAGGATGAACCCATTCTATCATTGTACATTAACTTTCTCACGTCTTTCAGTTTACATCACTCCTTATATAACTGGTATGTAGTTTCCCTTTTGCATTCTATTTTTCAGTACCAAAGTCAGTCTCCACTTTCTTCCCGACCCCCAAACACACACAGACATCACTTAGGATCGGCATGATACGGTCCTATTCCTTGGTGTTTTGAATGAAGTCATTAGATGGATGGCATCTGGTGTTTTGTGGGGGGTTATCTTTGACAACTTTCTTAATATCTGCACTGGAAATTGGTGTTTGTCTTCAGAACTCTTCTGGAGGGTGATATTTCCCTAGAAACAGATACTTTTTATCTAAATTTTTGAGTGTGTTTGCAGAATCTTCCCACGCAATTATTTCAGTTGCTTTTTTAGTGCATTCTAATTGCTGACTTTGTATGTTTGCATTTTCTTTCTACTTTCTTTTGAAAATAAAGTAAGCTACCCTTTTACTCATTTCATATGATTTCTCCCAAATGAACTATTTTTATGTTTATTATTTTTACATAATTTGTTCCCAAGTTATTAATACCTGCTTTTGTCTTTAATTACTGTTTACTGCTTTCCTTATATTTATTTTCTTATTCTTTTTCTTATCCCATGTTTTAAATATGAACTTAGTTTTCTTTCTTTTTTAATACTTTGAGTAAGGCCTTAAAATTTTCTTCAAAGCACTGATTTTGAGGCTAATACATGCATTCTCATGCACAGTCTTCTCATTGCTGTTATTGTCTAAGTTTCTTAGAATTTCAGTTTCTAATGTTCTTAGAAATTTCTTTCTTTCTTTTTTTGTTTGTTTTTTAGCTTTTGGTTTTTGGCTTTTCAAGACAGGGTTTCTCTGTGTATCCCTGGCTGTACTGAAACTTGTTCTGTAGACCAGGCTGGCCTCGAACTCACAGAGATCCACCTGCCTCTGCCTCCCAAGTGCTGGGATTAAATGCATGTGCCACCACCATTGGCCTTGATTTGAAATTTTAATGGTCCTAATTTTAGACAGTTGGGCTATTGTTTTCTATTTGAAGAAGCAATTTCCATGCTAAGTCCTTAGTGTTCCATGACATATTCATTATCAATCAACTCTTTTATCAGTATCAATTGAACTTATTTCTCTTATGCTTCTTGAAGGAATTCAACTTGGTCATTAATAATGCAACAAATTTATTAACCTCTTTTTTGTAATTATGTGATATATGTCTGGAATTTATTTTTTCTACATACCTCTCTTTTGCATACAATGAATAGTTGCTTGGTTTTCTGAACCTTCCTGAGATCTTCATGTTTTTAGTAGGTAGATGTATCTTGTCTGCACAGGATGGCATGTTTGAGCACACTTCTCTTTTGTGATTTTAACCATTATTGTTGTCCTCAGTGTTGTGTTTGCCAACCACATTAAAAATTAAATGTGGTGGTTTCAATGAGGAATGTCCTCCACAGGCTAAGGTGTTTGAATGCTTGGTTCCCCATTGGTGGTGCTGTTTGGAGAGGTAGTGCAGCCTTGCTGGAGGAAGAATACCCTGGGGGAAGGCTTTGAGAATTCACAGCCTTGCCCAGCCTCTGCCTCCCTTGTCTTTGACATTGAATATGCACTGCCATGCCTTCCCTTACATTATGGACTCTCTATCCACAACCATAAGCACAAATAAACTTTCCCTTCCATAAGTTGTTTTAATCATGATATTTTTATCACAGCAACAGAAAAGCAAGTGATATAAGTAACGCTTTCCTCCCTCTTCCTACAACTTGGTTTCTTGAGATAGGATCTTACTATGTTGCTACACTAGCCTTAAAATGGTGATCTCCCTATCTCAGCCTCTCAAGTGCTGGCCATTCTAGACATGTGTCAGTATTCTTGGCTTGTATTTTCTTTCTGATATTTAGAGACTCCTGTGTGGCTAGGCTCTTCGCTGGTTATTCTAGAACTTTTAAGAATATGCTTAATGGGACTGGAATGATGCTGGATCAGTAGTCAATAGCATGGACTTGCTGAGGACCCAATTGAGGACTCAATTCCTAGCACCTACATGGGGCAGCTCATGGAACTCAACACCTTCTTCTGGCCTCTAAGGGCACCTGAACTTACTTGCACGCTTGCACACACACACACACACACACACACACACACACACACACACACACACTAAAATACATCTTGAAAAAATATTCTTAAGCTTTCATGTTTTGATTTGCCAACTTTTGATAACACCATTGACTACTGTGAATAAAAAACTAATTTATTTTCATTTCCACAGACCTCTCATCTGTCTACTACTTTTAATTAGCTATATATTTTTTTTATTTCTAGCTACAATCTCCACAGTCATACAATTGACACTTTTTACAATTTCTCAGAATATCTCTTTTCTGTGGTTTTCAGTATACTATGTATGGGTCTTGAGTGTTCTCATTAGCTGTTGTTACCACAGTAGATTTTGTGTGCGATGTTTCCTTCCTTTCTTTCTTCCCACTTCTTTGATTCCTAGTTCTCTTTAAAGAGGCTCTGTAACCTAGTTAGCATGGACTCTGAATGAATTCTGTCTGGGGTGGAGGTTCTGCACTTGTAAGCAGTAGCCTCAGGCAAGTCATTAGGCTTCCAATGCCTCTGGCATCTCACCTGTAAGACAGCACAGTCATAATAACGCCCACCTTAAGTGGATTTGCATTAAGTGAAAAATTTTAAAGGGCTTCCTGACAAAGCATAAACATGGAGTGAGCATGCACTTAGACCATCTGGTGTGATCAATCACCTACTGTATGCCCTCATGGCTTCTTTCCATCCTACCCCACTGGCAGACCAGTGAAAGCATCCTGTCTCAGCATTTCTCACTCAGCACCACGCTTCCTGATTTCAGCAAGTTGGAGCAGGCTGCTGGCCATTCTTGAGCCAACCCCAAGGATTCACTGTCCCAGCTGAGAGACCCATCCTCTCTGTCTCCATGACGACCTAATGCTTTTGGAGAACTTGGTCTATGCACAAGCTCTGCCATCGGCTGTCTTTCCTCCCAATTTGTGCCAGAACCTTCTGTCTTCAGTAGTTTGTGGTTAGGTTGCAATTACTTTCCAAATTCAATGAACATGAAATGTTTGTCACTTAAAAAACTTTCTCTCTCTCTCTCTCTCTCTCTCTCTCTCTCTCTCTCTCTCTCTCTCTCTCTATCTATCTGAATGTGTGTGTGTGTGTGTGTGTGTGTGTGTGTG
>CABHPR010145888.1:21708-32184 GCA_902168415.1 Peromyscus melanophrys | reverse complement strand
CTCTCTCTCTCTCTCTCTCTCTCTCTCTCTCTCTCTCTCTCTCTCTCTCTCTCTCTTCCATACAGGTCCTTTGTATTTATATTGTGGCTCCTGGTTTCGTGTCTTTATTGGATTCCTGGGCATGCGAATGAGTGAGTCTCTACATCTATATTTGTTTCTTGTGCCTTTTCATGAACTCTTCTCCTTCCTTTCCTCCTCCCAGTTCCTCTCTACCTCCCCTTCCATCCGATCCATCCCCTTTCTGTGTCTCAGTAGAAAACAAACAGGTTTCTAAGGAAAAACACTAAAGCAAAATAAAACATATTAAGATAAAACAAACACATCAGAATAGGACAAAGGAAACAAACAGAAGGAGAAGAGTTCATGAAAAGGCACAAGAAACAAATATAGATGTAGAGACTCACTCATTCGCATGCCCAGGAATCCAATAAAGACACGAAACCAGGAGCCACAATATAAATACAAAGGACCTGTATGGAAGAGAGAGAGAGAGAGAGAGAGAGAGAGAGAGAGAGAGAGAGAGAGAGAGAGAGAGGTGTGTGTGTGTGGGTGTGTGTGTGTGTGGTGTGTGTGTGTGTGTGTGTGTGTGTGTGTGTGTGTGTGTGTGTGGTGTGGTACTTCTGCGCATCATGGTCTCTTTGTAAAAAAAAATTTGTGCTCTTTGATACTTTGAATCTGCAGATGAAGATATAACATTTTTACCATTTTTAAGGAGACAATATTCATAAAATAGTTTGGTCACCTTCTTAGTTTTTCTTGTTGCTATGTCAAAATACCTTGACAAAAGCAATTGCAGAGACAGAGGGGATTCATTTTGGCTCACATTTGGAAGTTACAGCCTGTGATGTTTAGCTATGGTTCCTTGCCGAACAAGCCCGTCAACATTCTACACAGAGTGGGAAGGGGCTCATGAGCACCCCCAACCCTAACTGAGGAGCTATGGACAGTTAATGGCTTCTCAGGGAAGGCGAGTCAATTTTTTAAGGATGTGATTCCTGGTGGGTTGACCCACTCCAGTGGATGGCCCCACACACAGGAGTATGCGGACGGCGGGGGCGCGCGGGCGGCGGGGGCGCGCGGGCAGCATAAGTTGGACTGAATGGGTTATTAATTGAGAAAGAGAAGGGGAGACGACATGAAGCTGGAGGTGGATCTTGGAGGAATCATGGGGAGGTGTGAAGAGTGAATCTGATCAAGATATATTGTCTGAAACTCTCAAAAAATTATTCCAAATATTTTTAAAGGCAAAAAAAAAAAAAAAAAACTTATACCTTGGCTACACATATAGTGTTGGGATGTTCAAAGAAGAAACTGAAGGATTTTTTTTTGGTCTGAATATTTCATGAAGGAAGCTGTAAGACTGGAACGTTTTGATTGCCATTAAATAGCCCAGTGTTCTTAGTCTGGTGGATAACTTTTCTTCAGGAACAATAACAACAATACCATACACATGCATGCTTTTTTTATACACACATGTATTTAACCCTTATTCATTAAATAAAGAAGTAAATCTTCTGCTAAAGATAATTGTGTTTTCTCTGACGCATGATCACTTGGATGGTGATGAGGCATTGAACATGATATTTTTCCCAACAACAACAATAATAATGTAATAAGAGAGAGCACTTATGTATGCTTAGCCTTTTATAATTCTTACCATAAGTTCACAATGTAGGCAAACTCTTCTTCATTTTCAAGATAAGGAAATGAGGCATGTGGAGATCAAGTTGTATCCAGTTTTTGTGTGGAAGAATTGGATCCAAACACAGTATTTCTGACTTTCAGTAGCCCATGCTTCCTGCCTTCAGAATATAGGCCTCTGGGGCAAACATCTTTCAGAGTATTATGTTGACAATTATTTTTAATGTGAATATTGCATATTCATGTCATAGGAATCAATGTAGTTATAGACAGTTTTTTATCCAAAGGGAATTTGACTTATGAGATATTTTGCATGGTATAAAATTCATAGTTCACCTTCAGAGCTGTTTGAAGTTTGTGCCATCATGCAACGTAATGAGGAGACAAGTTCCTTAAATTCCAGCTTCAATTTGGGCTGTTTTACTTTAAGGTCATTGTTTTTAATGTTCATGGATCTTCATTTCCTTTTCAATTATTTTTGATACGTTGACTTTATTTTTATCCATATGGCATACTATCAGTGGTGAGGGACAGTGTTTTGTAATCCAAGTAGAAATTGAGATGTGCATGTCTTGTGGAATAGTAAATGTGATATAATAATTATAAGTTTATAAGTAAAATATAATAATGTTTTGAAAATGAAAACATTATTTTTATAAGTTGCCAAAAGGGCTATCTGGCAAAGGTTTTTAATGGGATGTGGTTAAAAGGAGCTGAGTACTACAAAGTATTGCTATGGAATATTTAATTATGTAAAGATGTGTTACATTTGTTTATGCTGTGGAATATTACTTTAACTGTGTAAAGGTGTGTTACATTTGTTTGTGCTGCATTTGTTTAACTATGAGAAGATGTGTTGCTGTTTCACCTTGCCTGCCTAAGGCACCTGATTGGTCTAATAAAAAGCTGAACAGCCAATAGCTAGGCAGAAGAGGGATAGGTGGGGCTGGTGGGCAGAGAGAATAAATAGGAGGAGAAATCTAGACTTGAGAAGAATGAGAGGAAGGAGAATTAGAAGAAAGAGGGGAACATGCGCTGGGCCAAAAGCCAGACAGCCAACAGCCAGCCAGTCAGAGACAGCAGGAAAATAAGATATATAGAAAGAATGAGAGGTAAAAAGACCCAAGGCAAAACACTGATAAAGAGAAACAGATTAAAATAAGAGATAAGCTAAGGCTGAGCATTCAAAACTATTATTAAGTCTCTGTGTCATGATTTGGGAGTTAGTTGGTGGCTTAGAAGAAAACCTGCTATAGTAATGGGAAGCACAGAGCTGTGGAATCACAGGTTGAGATCTGAATCCCACCATCCCAGTGTGGAAGCGGTAGGTCTGAGTTCACCTGCTCCATTTCTCAGCCTCAACTTCTTGGCGGGGGAAGGGCAAAAAAAAAAAAGAGAGCGTAATAATAATGTTACAGGGTAGTGGAGGTACTTTCTCAAGTAATGCATCCTTCTGCCAATTCACGGTCTGGTCCACAAGAGGCACCGAAAGTACAATTTTTTACCCCTCTTTTAAAAAGTTCATTCTTTTAGTCAAACGTGTAATGCACAGCGCATCAGGATCACATCTGGTTCCTGGCCCCGGTCTGATGTGAAGTTGGGAAACACAGACCGATGGAAACAAAAGGTGATGTTGGAAGAAGAGAGTCACTGCACACCTTTTTTGGCCCAAGAAGTAGAAGAGGGACGTGTTTCATTTTGTCTGAATGAAAGTTTGGACTGAAATGGCCAAGTCCTCAGCAGGGAGAACAGAGGTGCTAAGAGCTGGGAGGCATTCCAGTAAAATACAACTTCTGGGGAGGGCTTTAACTCTTTGCACACCATGGAAGGGTCGGGGATGCTCTGGGTGGCTTCTCCTGGTGCTGTATATGGAGGAGGCTGGTCCATAATTCCCGGCTCTGCCGATAGCTTTCATGGACAAAAATCTTTGAAGGCCCCTCATCAAAGCTAGTCCCCCCCCCCTTTAGCTAAAAGTGGATTTAGCTTCACTAGTGACAGAGAGGGTAGTCTTCACGGGGAGGCTCTTTGCTGGGTGGCTGAGAGGTGGCCTTACTTGAACATAAAACACTTTCAGAAATTTCTTTCTAAAAGAGCCACTTTCGTCCTGTTAAAAATGATGGGGAAATCTGTAGACCGAGTCTTTAACGCCCATTTCAAACTTTTCCATGTGCCTTACTACCCCACAGAGGGTAGAAAACCGTATTTTATTTTACAGACTTCTGTGAGGTAAGGATTTGCATACCGGTTGGCTTCCACCAATGGGATGCTCTTGAAGAACACCTGGATTCAGAATTCAGTCAGGAGTACAGCCTTGTAGCAGAGGTGGAGTTCTTGGAGCTGTGGTGCTGTTGGGGGTGGGGTGAGGGCTGGGAGGGGTACAGTCTACACCCTGCTCCTTTAGGCTATCAACTAATTTTGTAAGTTCCCAACCACCTGTGTTCCTTTTATTTCTTAACACGGCCACAGGAATTTTTGTTCCCAACAACTGAATCAAGGAACCTTATTCAAAAATAGACAGCAAAACGAAACAAAAGCAAGCAAGCAAACAAACAAAAAACCCTCTTTAACTAGTTCTGGTCACCAGATTCTGTGACAAGGTAGCCTCAGACTCACTTCAAACTCTTGATCATTCTTTTAGTTTTTTTGAATGCTGAGATTATAGGCATGTGTCCCCACACCTAGCTAAAACATCTATGTAGCAGGGACACAAGAAATAGAGATCATAATTGCAAAAAATGTGCATATATATTGTATATGTGGAAAGAAGGCAAAGAGCTGAATAGTAGAGTGGGGTGTGTGTGTGTGTATGTGTGTGTGTGTGTGTGTGTGTGTGTGTGTGTGTTGTGTGGCATGGAGGGTAAGGTTGGGAATGTTAAGGAGGGGTACAGTGATGTTTAGATATGGCACAACATTAGTGTCATCACCCCTTCTCATGTTGACAAATGAGCCACGTTTTTCTCCCCTCTCCTCCCATGCCATTGGGAAGAAAGCAAAAAAAAAAACTGTCCTGTAGAATAGACGTTTGCCTGACCTGTGTCTGCATGGCTTGGCTTGATGGATTTTTACACTTGCTGTTTGCCATTGTTCAAATCCAGCACAGCAAGCTAAGGAACATTACCACATTGGACACATAGAGTCCTTTCATTGTCTGGCAAGAGCGTGTTCTGGCTGTTCAAGGAAGCTACAAGCCTGCAGAATGTGGCACCAACAGTCATCTAGAACACCACTGTTTTATTTGCCAGAGTCAGTCTTCATGAAACTGGGGGATTTTAGACCCAGCTGTATCTTTGGGCAAGAATTCAGGCTTCTCCAACTTTGATCTGCTTTTCTATTACTTATATGTGACATCAGCCTACAGTGACATGTATTTTAGTTGGGTGTCCCTGGCATCAAAAAGCAATTTTGTGCGTGTGTGTGTGTGTGTGCATGTATGTGCTTGTATTGTATTAGTGTGCATATTTGTCAATGAATGTGTATGTGTCCATATATTTGTGTCTGTGCATGTTTGCGAGTGCCTGAAGGCCATAAGTTGATGTCAGCTATCTTTCTCTATCACTCTCCACCTCATTTTATTTTATGTTTTGAGATAAAGTACCTCACTGAACCTGGAGCTCACCAATTTGGCCAGACTGTCAGATCTGCAAGCCCCAGGGGTCCTTCCGTCTCCACCTCCCCAATGCTGGGGTTATAGACATGGGCTGAGCACAGGTCCTTATCCTTGTGTGTCAGGGACCTCATTAATGGACTCATCTCCCCAGCCCCCAAGTCTCCATTTTTACATTTTTTTTTGCATGTTTAGGGGTTGATTGCCACTGAGTCTGAGGCATTGCCTCTAGCCTGATGCTCCTGGAAATATTTTCACATGAGGAAACAGTACAAAGATTGCTGACTTCAAGCCTTTGTTTCAACAGTTCTCTGGGTGGTCTGGGACTGAAATCAGTTCTTCAAGTTTTCAAGGAAGTCTTTATGAAAATATGAGTTGAATGGAATGACATTAATAATAGCTTTTATACAACTTTCAGGTTCTCTCTGTGTCTCTGTTTCTCTGTCTTTCTCTATGTCTCTGTGTCTCTGTCTCTCTCTGTCTTTCTGTCTCCTCTCTCTGTGTGTGCAGGATACCTGGAGGGCATCCTCCTTTATTACTCTCTGCCTTATTCCTTTGAGACCTGGTCCTCACTGAACCTGGAGTTCACCATTTTCCTGCTAGACTGTAGCCCTCTATGCTGAAAAATGGTGAACTCTAGGTTCAGTGAGCCTTCTGGAAGTCATCTCCTTGCTTAAAACATTTAGCCTCTGTTACTAGAAAGGACAAAGTCCATGCTGGGGAAAACTCATCCCCGCATGATCTAGCCCCAACCTCTCCCTCCCCAAATTCCATCTGTATCACACACTCCCTTCACACACTCCCTTGATCCCTCCCTTCAGCCATACTGGCCCCTGTGGAGTGTCTGGAATGTTCTTTTTGTAGGACTTTTACTTGCATTGGTGCTGTGTGTCAGAAAACCCCTTGGCCGGCCTCTCACCTTGCAGAATTATGCAGTCTGGTGTTCCTGGTCCTAGTTCATTTATCCCTGCTATTACTACCACTGCCCTTTAAAATTGTTTTCACATCACACTATTTATTTATTTGTGTGTGCCATGGTGCTTGTGTGGCAGTCAGAGGACAGCTTTCAGGAGTCAGTTCTCTCCTGCTAGGATGTGGGTTGTTGGGATTGAACTTAGACTTGGCAGCCAGCACTTTTACCCACAGAGCCGTCTTCCCAGCTGTGGTGGTTTGAATAAAAATGGCCCCCATAGGTCCATAGGGAGTGGCACTGTTAGGAGGTGTGGCTTTGTTGGAGTAGGAGTGACCTTGTGGGAGGAAGCATGTCTCGGTCTCTTCCTGCTGCCTGCGGATCAAGATGTAGAACTCTCAGCTCCTTCTCCAGCATCATGTCTGCCTGCACACTGCCATGCTTCCCACCATGACATCATGGACTAAACCTCTGTAAGCCAGAACCAATGAAATGGTTTCCTTTATAAGAGTTGCCGTGGTCATAGTGTCTCTTCACAGCAATAGAAATCCTAACTAAGACACCAGCTCCCTCATCCCCATTTTTAAACAATCGTTATGCTGCCTTTATTTCTGCCACAAATTGACTGACATTCGTTTACTTGGTTAGACTTTTTGGTCTATAAGGGCAGAGTCTGTGTTGGCTTTTTTGCGCCATTTTGTCTCTAGCACCTAATATAACCTGGCAGAATTATTTGTCGAATAAATGAGCAGATGGCTGAGTTTTGAGAGCGAATTCTATTGATCAATTCACACAGCATCTTGAGGCCCCACATTTTATCTTCTCTGGTCAGGTGGGCTTCCTACCTACCTGACAGGATGGCTCTGGGAGGCAAATTCAGTGATGCATATGAAGGTTTCCTACAGACTGCACCCCCCCCGCCCCCCTCCACCAGCACCCTACAGGAGTCACTTGTTATTTTAGCTTCTGTTGATTTACGATTCTAGAGAAGATATAATTGGAACCAAAAACTAAGATGAAATTTATTTTGGTCCCTAAAGGGAATCTCCTGTTCCTTTTCTATTCTTTCTTTTCCATTCAGTGACATCTCTTCTTATTGTTCTGCTCCCCAAGTCTGCCCTCAGTAAAGGATCTGACATGAGCCATTGGTGTCTTAATGTTAATTGAAACACTGGAGCCATTTGCATTTTTAATGCACTTGAGGAACAAAGGCATTGCCATTCTTTAAAGGAAGATCAAGCATCATTGAGAATACAGACTGAGTGTCCAAAGATGGGACACTGAAGCCAGCAGCTGACATTGGGCCCTACGCACTCCCTCCTGCCTACCTTCCACGGAGGAGGGTCCCTTCAGCATTAGAGGCCTGCTGTTCCCAAGGGGCTACTTCAAGGCCAAGGGTGTCTCCTGTTCTGCAAGAATTCCGCCATGTTGTAAGGGAATTCTGAACTGAAATGAGAAAAAGATGGCGGAATTCTTGCAGAACAGGAGACAGAACCTAAAGGAATTGTAGGAATAAATGACTTAGCTATAAAGTTAGGGATGCCAGTTAAACTGCAAGCTGGATCTTCATGTGATTCTGAAGCATTCAAACAGCTGGTGAAGGGAGTGGTGGGCAGAGAGGTCTTCACATGGGCATCACAAGATGTGAAATTCAGGGGCAGCTCACCCATGGTAGGAATCGTGGGTGCTGCCTGGCCGTGTTCCCACAGGAGAGGGACCGCGCAGGACAGCCGCAATGTCATAGGTCACAGCGGGAGGCTCGAGAGAATCAATGCAGAAGAAAATGGGGCCTCCGGGAGGGTTCTTTGCCTTAGCTGCACTGTCTCCCCATGAACATCAGAGAAGCAGAATAGAGCAGATCAAGTGAGGAGCTACATAGAAACTGGAGAAGCCCAGTTTTCTCTGGCTCAGGCAAGCTGGTTACAGCCCAAATTGACCATACTGGGGATGCTCCTAGATGCCTGGCTACCAGAGCCGCTCGACTTTATTGTGTGACTCATCCCCGCCCCCCCACAGCTGGTGTTGAAGAGGGTGCACAGCTCACAGCGCAGGGCTTTGGGGCCCTGAAATGCAGGTTGCTGTGGCTTTGCCCGCTCTGGGACTTATGATCACTACGCTTCAGCATTGAGAAGCTTCTGTCAGCCTTTCCATTATGAACCCGTGTCCTGGGAAGGATGCTCTGTGTCTCTATCAGTGCTAAATGCAGAGCCACGCCGCCCGTCCCAGAATGGTTACGATTTTCCACCATGCAAATGGATGCTATGTTTTTTTAGTTAAGGAGGAAGGAGAAAGACCCATGGAAAATTCCAGATAAAGGAAAGGAGTTGAAATCCAATGACTAAAAAGTATTAGGAATGAAGTGGGCAAAATTCTTCAGTGTATTTAAGCCTGATAGGACTCAATGTGGCTAATGAGCTTTCTCTGAAGCTCTCTTGCAGCTGTTCTGAAGGCAGGATGCAGCAGGTACACGCTGTTCAGGCTCAATTGTGTGGAACAGTTGGTATGCAGGCCTAGGTTCCCTTTAGCATGATTGTGTCTGGACAGGCCCACAAGTTTACTGATCCCTTGAGCTAGATGCTTCGGTAATTACTGGACAGAAAAAGCATTGCATATTTATTTGAAACAAAAATAAGAGAGTAACCGGGGAAGGTCCTACAATGAAGCCCTCACTCCTTGGAACTACAGAGCAAAGGAGGAACCAAGCTCACTCTTACCTTGTGTGCCCAGCATCGCAGATCCATACTGTAGGTACTTGAGATGAGGTGCATCACACAGTAATTGTCTTTTTCTGGATTATTTCACTTGGTGTGTAATCTCTTCAAGAGCCAGCCATCTTGCAGCAAGTGTCAAAATCTCCCAGTCTTTGAAGGCTGAGTGATGTTCATGCTATGGTACTTCATACACAATCACAGACACATGACGGCACTTCAGTCCACGAGAAACTGCATGCGTGTTCATTGGTTTGGCTGTAAGTGCAGTAAGCTACACCATCAACCATTTCTCAGAATACGCTCCTGTTAGCCATGATGTGTGGCTGTATATACTTTCGGATGATTTATACAACACAGGAAATGTACCCACCTTTGGCTATTATGGATGCTGCTGCTAGGGGGCACTGATGGACAAGTAACTGCTCCGTTCTGACTTTGGAATCTTTGTTTTATTTTGTTTCATTTTATTGTCCTACAGTTGTATTGAGGGATATTTGAGTTATAATACATGACATATACTGAAGGTGCACCATTTGGTAAGTTTTAGCCTTTTTTGCACATCCACGAATTATCATTGCAATAAAGATAATGACCATTCCATTGACCCAGGAAATTTGGCAGAATGCCACAGTGTAATTATTAAAAAGAGTAACCTTTAAGTAAAACCACTTGTAAGTTCTAGAATAGAAATAGCCTAATGCTAATATTGATGAGAAGAAATTTTCACATTGAGAGAAAAATCTGTTTAATTTTTCTCTTTGGCATTTTCATTTCCCCGCCTAAAATCTGTGTCTTAGGAGCCGGAGTTGATTTCTTGGCGACAGTTAGTTTGCAAAGCAAAGGTCAAGTGCTGGGTCTGAGGTCTGAGGAGGGAACAGAGGCTCTCTAGACTGCTTAGTCACAGTTTATGAGAAATGCCTGTCTCCAACTTGGGTAATGAGAAGGCCAAGAGAGGACTTTCTCTCCTTGGAAGAGAAAGTTCATTCTCAAGGTTGGTCTGAGGAGGAGTGCTTAGGCAACTCTATAAAAACACTTTCCAGGGACAAGGGATATGCCTTGTAAGAAATATTTCACAGCAGAGGCATTGTGTTCTTTCAGTTTTGGGAACTGGAAATGGAGAATGCTTTCTTTCTAAGGTCCCCACTGGATGGGTATTCAAATGCCAAGAATTATGTCCTAAAGCTAAGAACAGAGAGGTCTCCACTGAGCAATGGATAAACACATTGTGGGAACTTGAGACTGTCCACAGGGAAAAAATCACCAGCTTGTTTATGTGGACATGAGCCCCAAGCATTACCAAATACTTTCCTCTGTGGGGATGCTTCCAGAAAGCTGAAGACTCTTATCAAATAAAAACTGAACTCGGTGTGGAAAGTTTATTCAAAGAATTTACTGCAGTAGAAAAAGCTCTCCACTTTTGGGATCTGAAAATGTTTCAGACTCAACTAGAAAAGGGCATTCATGCGAAGGGGTAGGTGGAACTACTAGGAGCTGTTGAGGGGGATGGGTGGGTAAGCAGGCTAATGGTGCAAGTAGCAGGTCTGCACACCACACTGGCAGACGTTTCTGGTTTTGGTCATGCAGTTCTTCGGTGAACTGCTGTGACCAAC
>CABHPR010145888.1:0-11340 GCA_902168415.1 Peromyscus melanophrys | reverse complement strand
GCACGCACGCACGCACGCACATGCATGCACACTTCACCCCTCATTTTATAGATGAAGAAACTGCGGTATGAAGAGATTAAATGACTTGTCTGACAATATACATCCCTTCAAAGGTGAAATTAAGCTACAAATGAAGAAGGCTTACGCTCAATCCCTTCTCCATATTGTCATCCGAGCCACCTCAATGGCTTGCCATTCTCTCACTGTTTTGACTGGGCATGTGAGGTCTAGAGGTTGAGGCTTCATAATGGGATGTCACATGGAGTGAATCATAAAACTGAAAAGAACACAGGAGAGTAGAGCTAACAGAGTGTAAGAGAAGCAGAATGAAATGAATGGAGCCCTCAGGAAGAGACACTGAGAAGTAACACGTGGTCTTAGCTAAACTGCTGAGGTGTTATGAGACAGAGACAGAAAGATGAAATCTTGTTCCCAGTGATATCCTCTCCCTGCTTCAGGTCCTTCCAACATTGTTGCTGTCCTTGGCTTCAATGGGGCATCTCTAGGTTCTTCAAGAAAAAAAAATTCCCTTTGCTTGTCTTACTTTCAGTAGATTTAAATTCTTGTGAACAAATGGTTCTTGGAAGAGGAGACAGTCCTGGGAAATGAACGCATGGATGGAGTTATGTGAAATCCTGGGTTTACCACTGCCATAAAGTATCAGTCTTCAACCCTTACAGATGGTGACTTGGTTCCTAATGGAACACTGTATGACAGACGCTCACTATGGCCAGACAAGACCTACTCTACTGTTACGTAGCTGTCTTCAGTTGACCAACTTTTCTTATATTTATCCAAGACTATTATCCTACATTTATGCCTATTCCTTATGGTTCTGACCTCTAGAATGTTATATTGCTACTGTTTTTTTTTAAATCAGGATAGCTCTTTATAAGTGATGCATATGTTAGTAAATATATAAAACATGTAATAGCCCCAAGCAAAGCAACCAGCTGATGAGATATATGGGTTGTTCTTTCACTCACTCTTGATTGGTTTTACTTAGAGCCTCATTGCCTGCTTTCCCCACTCTGGATAGTTCTAATCCATTCACCAATGTTCTTTGAAAATGGTCTTTAAGATTTAGCACAGTGTCATAGATGTATAGGAACCAAATTATTGAGTTTCATAATCTGGACAATAGTCTTATAATTCTTCCACAATAAGATAATATCATGTTAGTTATTTGATATCTTTGATTGTCTCTGGTCACCACTGAGCAGTATTTTAACTCAAGTGGGGTAGACTTCACCAAAGGATTCATTTGTAACCATACTGGCTGGTGTGCAGAAAGCACACTAAAATGATTGGCAGTTATATTTACATGAACCATCATGTTGGTAGGCAAGCCACACAATGATGGTACCATTCTCAGATTTTATCCATTGCTTTGGACGGCTAAGGACATTGACTTTTGGAGATACTGAGCAGTTCTTTGCCTTTGGTTCATCCAGCTCTAGGTTTTCCCTTAGGAGACATGCTGTACATGTTTAATTATTCAGTTATTCTTCTCAAAGAAGTTTGGTCAGAATTTCACTGTGTCAGGACTGGGGCACCAAGGGGGAATTTCTTTCTCCCCTCTCCTTTTTCTTTTAGAAGGAAGAATCCAAATTTACATTTACCTCCAAGATTCTTCACACATTTTAGTTGGCATGATGAAATGCCTGCTTTCACTCTGCCTGTCATAACCTTCTTTATCTCTTAAAGTCTGGTCTTCTTTCTCCCTATGGTTCCTTCCCCATGCTTTCCGGCTGACAGCAGTCTGCAGTAAGCTTTTTCATCAGCCACCAGCTCGCAAATAATGACGTGGAGACTTATTATTAATTATGAAATCTTGGCCTTTAGCTCAGGCTTGTCTCACTAGCTCTTATAACTTAAATTAACCTATCTCCAACAATCTATGTTCTGCCACGTGGCTTGGTTACCTTTGCTCTGGACTGTATGTCCAATTTCTTCGGAGTTTCACTGGTGAAATACATGTGCCTAGATTCCTCCTCCTCTTTCTCTCTCTCCACGGAAATCTCGCCTATCTTCTCCTGCCCAGCTATTGGCTGTTCAACTTTTTATTAAACCAATCACAATGACACATCTTCACAGTGTTACAATATCCCACAACAGCACTCCTCTGCCTTTGTTTCCTAATAGTACTTAGCTCGTTCTATGCGTGAGGCAACAGAACCCATTCTGCTTTGTGGAACCCCTTGTGATTGTATATCAAGCCTTCATTAAACTCTGGAGTATCACATTTTCCATTTTCTCTCATATATCCCCAATAAAGCTGAAGTATTTAAACATTCTAAATAAAAGGAAATTTAGGGCAGGAAGCCCTTGGGATCTGATATGATTTTGAGAGCCCTCAACAAAGTGTTTGTGTTGAGGAGAAAAAAAAATCAACAGTTGATCTTTTCTTACAGCCCTAATCCAGAGATTGCCTAAAAAGAATGGCAGAAGCGCATTCCAATAAAGGTAAGATTTAGTGTGTTTTCCAGTCACAGAGCATAGCTAAAAATCAATATTTTCTTTTTATTCTCAGCTCCTTTAATGCTCAAGTTCCTTGAAAGGGAAAAAGGAGAATAGAACCCAAATTAACATACTACAATCATTAATATTTTTCAGTTTCTTGTGATTTGGAAAATAGTGTCATCCCTGCACTTTAAAACTCACGGCCAAACATATTAGCAAAACATGCCCTAATTCTGGACTTCTTAGTGAAGAAGACATTCGTGTGTGTGTGTGTGTGTGTGTGTTTGTGTGTGTGTATGTGTGTGTGTGTGTGTGTGTGTGTGTGTGTGTGGTGTGGGCCAGAAATAGATGATCATGTTTCTCCTCAACCATGTCTCCACCTTATTTTTTTATTATTTTTATTTATTTTTGGTTTTTTGAGACAGGGTTTCTCTGTGTAGTTTTTAGTGCCTGTCCTATATCTTGCTCTGTAGACCAGGCTGGCCTCAAACACAAGGAGATCCTCCTGCCTCTGCCTCTCGAGTGCTGGGATGAAAGGTGTGCGCCACCACCGCCCAGCTCCACCTTATTTTTTGAGGCAGGGTGTCTCATTGGACCTGGAGCTCACTGTCTCAGCTAGGCTGGCTGGCAAGAGGGCTCCCGTGATCTGCCTGTGTGTGTACCCTTCAGCTTTTGAGTGATAGGCATGTGCCACCATGCCTGGCTTCCAGATGCATTCTGGGGAATTGAACTTAGGGCCCATGCTTGAATTGCAAGCACTTCACTCACTGAGTCAACTCCTCAGGCCACGAGGACTTTTCTTTTTTCACTGTTAACATTTTAAAAGTTAAAATATAATTATATCATTTTCCCACCCTTCCCTTTCTTCCCTTCAATCCCTCCCTCCCATGTACTCTGCCTGTGCTCCCCGTAGAAATCATGGCTTCCTTTGCTTTAGTTGCTATTGTTATATATAATGCATCAAATACATATAATACATGCACACACTTGGTAACATATATATAGTACACACACACACACACACACACACACACACACACACACACACACGCCTAAGTACATAAATACAACCTGCTTTATTCTGTTTAGTGTTACTTGTATTGTACGATTTCAGGGTTGACTACTTGGTATTGGATCACCAATGAAGGAGCTCACACCCGGAGAAGACTATTTCTTACTCTTAGCCTCCCTTACTTGTTTGCAGTTCTTGCCCATGGGTGGGGCCCTGTGAGATGTCTCCCTTCCATGTTGGCTGGGCTATTGGTGTTGTCCTTCTCTAAACCCTGTTTAAGCAGCCATATTGTTGTGGGATCGTGAGTGATGGTCCCCTGTCCTTTCTAGGAAGACCAGTCTCTCAGCAGACCTGGTCCTCTGGCCAGGAGTTGTTTCTTAAAGTGACACCTCTGTAGCTGTTTCCCTTTGTTTATTTCCGTCACGATTCTTTGCAGTTTTGACGGCACCACACTGTCTTGATTCCTAATCTTGTTTCCATAGGTGTTCTCCACGTCTAAATGTCGAGATTATTAGACGAGATTATTGATACAGGCTAGGTGAACACCAGCATTCATACCAAACCCTAAAGAAAAATCATAGTATTTTATGATTAGCTTACTATACTTTGGGGAATGCCACTAATCGTTCTAAATTCAAGAGGCTGTGATAAAGGAAACATATAGTCTGAACTTTTAGGTACCCCTCCCCCATCAGGTACCCCTCCCCCATCAGGCGCCCCTCCCCCATCAGGTGCCCCTCCCCCATCAGGTGCCCTGAGTCATCAGGTGAGGTTTTGACTTGAGAAGACAGTTCTAGAAAATACATTCCTCTTTTCTTCAAGAACTGGGAGCTGTTTTTGTTGGAGCCTGCTTTGAGTGTGTTGATACTTAACTGCTGTGTGAACTGCTTTCCCCCCACTTTTTCCAAGAGTTTGGGCTGTCACAAGACTTTGGGTTTGTCACTAGTCTCTGAATTCTAGACACTCGTCTGCCAGGGGTTAGGGTTACCATGTTTTGGTAAAAATGGCTTAGTAAAATTATTTCTGCACTGTAAGAAATAGAGATGTGACCTTTCTAATGGGGTCCAGCTGAAGATTTCCCCCAGGGTAGGCTAGCCCAGCCTCTGCCAAAAGTAGAAATAAGCACTATTCCCCAGCAGCTCTCCTCACCATTCTCAGATATTCCCTGGGGAATCTGGGTTATTCCAGAATGCCTGTCTCTTGAACTTTGTTGTAGAGTAGAGCTAGACTCCTCTGGCCTTCCTGAGGGCCTCCTAATAGCAGACTGTGCCATAGTAACAGAAGTGGAGGCTTTGATGGGTAGGGGTCTCTACTGTCTGATGGTCACTCTCCTGAACACAGTGAGGAAAATGATTCTTTCATACACAACTCTTGCCTCATTCAGCTCCAAGAATCAGCATCAATTAACCCCTTGTCACAAAAGAGCTAAAGTAGGACCCCAAGCTTCTTTCTACAGATCACCCACTAATTGTTTATTCCATAGAACATTCGATTTAATTACCATGTATGCTTACTATAAAGATGCTGGCAATCCATCAACTTAGCTTAACAGCCAGGGCTGTATCGTCTGGCCTATGTAATCTGCTATTTTAGACTCTGGATGTATTGAGCATTATGTACAAGACCCTCAGGCAGGAGACAAACTGAGTTATTTGGCATCTTGCCCTCCAGAAGCCAGAATCCTCTCCAGACATCCATGGGGTACCATTCAATTGTACCTGGTTAGAACCATGTAAGAGGCATTTATTTGGTGAGCAATAGTTAGGAATTTCAAAACAATATAAAAATGCCAAAGTGAAATGAATTCCAATTTAACATGAATTGGAAAATGGCTTCTGCTTTCTCCATAAAGTAATTCAAAACATTTGATCATCTCAACTACTGCCTCGCATTTGATATTTTAGAAGGCTTCGTCTCTGTCAAGTGAGCCAAGCCATACTATAACGCCTGAAGTGGTAAGTTTACAGTATGCTCGTTACTCCAGCCCTGCTCTTATTTAGAATTCCGGAGGTGAGAACCTACAAGAGCCAGACTTTGGGGGACAGAAAAAGACTAGCTTGAACTGAATTCTACTAAAATAAGTGATGTTTATGAGGTGTGAAGATTTTTTTTCCTGGGAGCTGCACCACAGGGAAGATGGAAGGAAGTACATTTGAAAGCATATTGTCAAATACACTTTGTTTTCCACATGCCAGTGGAATTTTTAGAAAGCAGAGCCTAAGGGGGGCAGGCTGGCTGAGGTGGAGTTCCGTTGAAGACATTTGTTTTCTTTTCAGTAGATTAAGAAGCCGTAGGTTGGAAGAGACACCTGGGCCTTGGTGAGGTTTAACCTTTTGTTGAACTGAGGATGCTGTGTTAGTTTGTGTTTAGTTTGAGTTAGTTTGTGTAGTTGGCTCATTCTGCAAAACGGTGAATGATAAAAGAAGAGGAGATTTAGTGGGGTGAAGCAGGGGTTGGGGGTGTGTGTCTTAGTATTTCTGAGTGTTTACCGTTGGGAGCTGAACTGTGTGTGTTGAGTCAATCTCCGAATAACTTTCCCAAGTAAGTAGTTTTAGCCCAATTTTACAGTGAAAAAAATCTCAGAGCAGCCAGAGGAAATTGTCATTTGTGGCTCTTGAGTGACAAAGTATGGACAGACTCTGGGCCTGTCACATCCTAGTCTATTCTTTCCTGTAGAGATGGATGTTGAGTCAGGGTGATATGTTCTCATAGTCCATTTTGTCTTGTAAATGCTGTAACATTTTATACCTAGGAGATGCACACTTGCTCCAGTCATCTTGATTTCTTCTTTCTTCTCCCATTTCCGGGAACAGTCAGGGATCTCCAAGGGACCATTTGTAGGATCAGGGTATGTGAGAGAGACAACCAGAAATTGAGTCAGGCTGCGCTGTTCTTAAATGGCAGCTCTGTCACATCGTAGCTGTGTGACATCAGGCAAATCTCTGTTTTGAGAGCTGTTTCCTAAACTGTATCTTGTAAGCAGTGTCTTACAGCCTCTGAACCAGCTGTTCTCAACCTGTGGCTCATGACCCCTTTGGGAGTCGCAGATCAGATATTTACATTACGATTTATAACAGTGACAAAATTACAGTCATGAAGTAGCAACAGAAAGAGTTTTATGGTCGGGGGTCACCACACCATGAGGAACTATATTAACGGGTCGCAGCATTTAGGAAGGTTGAGAATCACTGTTCTAAACCGTCAGTGGTGCCAATAAAGCTCATGGCCCCAGTGCCTAGTGTCTAGGGAGCACATCAATGGGGGCTACTGAGGATACTATGGAGGCTGGGAAGGGAGGCAGGTCACTGTTCTGGCTACTCACTTTCCCCCAAAGTGATGCTGAGCCTCTCCTCACTCTTTCCACACTGGTTTTCCGGTTTCACGATAACTGTATCTCTGGAACAATCCACTTAATACTTTCTGGTGAATCTTTCTTTTGGCAACTTTAATTACATCTGGTATCACTCAAGGTCTTTTATGACACAAAACGAGAAACAGATCACAAGAAGAAAATTGCTGGAAAGCAAGCCGGCATTGATGGAAAATAGATTAATATGGCCGAGGGCAGACAAGCTATCACCCTGGGTGGTTAACATGGTTTATAGTGAGCTGGTTCCTCAGAATAGTCACTGCCCTGGGTGACCAGTAAGTCCCTGCAGGATCGTAAGTGTCAGCCAGCGTCAGGAAGCTTCAGATTGCTTTTCTTTCTTTAAAGGTTTTAGAGCCTCCCTGAGATGCACATAAACATTAATGAGCTTTGGCTGTGGTCAGGGGTGAGGGATAGGTGATGAATCTATCTCCACTATAGGAAGAAAAACTTAAAATGAAAATAAATCTCCCAAGGTCACCTAAAGTCCAGGTACCAGACTATGGGCTGTCTTTTGTATTTACCACTTTCCTGAGAGGCTCAGTGCTCCCCTTACCAGAAGCACTGTAGACATATAGAACAAAGGAACGGCACCGAGATCAAAGCAGAAATCTCTTGTTTCCCCCCAAAGTCTGTGGGCTCACTCAGGCTTGGGGTGCAATGGAGGACCATATATTAGGAAAGCAAAATCCAAAAAAAAGTCCCACAAAAATACTTATAACCATGGGACTGTTAATTACCCCATGGTCTTTTCTTTTTAATATGAATTAATTCGTGTTTAAAGTCTATTCTCTATATCCTATTTTAAAAATAGAGATAGCGGAAGAATCCTTGGGAAATTAGTGTGGTGCAGGAGGAAGGGTTAAACTCTGGGCTGTGCTACCTGTGCTGGTATCAAGACCTTAGCTGGTGCTGGTGGAGGGCCGGGGATATGTGACTTCAAGCCACTCTGCACTTTTTTTTCTGAGTCCTGTCCATGTCCATCCAAGGTCAGCACTGAAGCCTTTTCCTGTGTTCTCTCCTGTTCAGTCTTCCCACACTCTCTCTGACAGTCCATTCTCCCAGGCTTCTCTCACATCATAATCACAAATGCGTCTTAATTTGGGGCTGAGAATTATAGGGTGTGAGAATCAGACCTCTGGTCTTCATAGTACCCCTCAGCTGAATGCTTTCCATAGTTGATAATGAACTACATGGAAACGGAAACCAAAACTGAGTGGTTACCACAGATTAGGCCCTGGACAGCACACTTTGCCTCATCTCATCCTGCTCTCACACTGTGAAGAAGACAGGATGTTTTGACATTTTATGTGGAATAACTTTCTGGTCAGTGTCAGGTCTAAAGAAAACATCATTTTCCCAAATTTTGGAGGTTAGACAAAAGCCACCATTCCTCAGGAAATTAAGAAGCTGGTTCCCCTCTACCAAAAGGAGCCTGTGATGGCTAGTCTTGGTTGTCAACTTGACTACATCTGGAATTAACTAAATCTGAAAATGGAGGGTACACCTGTGAGGGATTTTTTTTTTGCTTAATTTTGAAATAGGAAGATCCACTTCTAATCCTGATCTTGAGGTGGGAAGACACTCCTTTAACCTGGGCCACACCTACTGCTGGAACCTATTTTAGGACATGGAAGAAGGATGCCTTTGCTCTTTGCCTGCTTGTTCTAGTCTTGCATTCCTTCACCAGCATTAGTGCCTACATCTTCAGGAGATGGATTAGCTGGATCACAGCCTGCATGGCATTCTAATAAATTTGCTTTATATATCTATATCTGTATTTCTCTATCTCTCTATCTATCTATCATATATCTATCTGTCTGTCTATCTATCTATCTATCTATCTATCTATCTATCTATCTATCTATCTCTATCGATTGAGAGAGTCAGTCCATAAATTCTGTTTCTGTAGAGAACCCTGACTTATATAGAGCCATTTCTTTTATCACTGGCAGAAGGGACAAACGGGTATCTGTCTGTAGGTACATCCATTAGCATAGGTGCATGCTGGCCTCCAGGCTCCTTCAGTGTCACGAGAACCTGTAACACATTTCTGAGTCTGTACCAGCATCCTCGCTCTCCTTACCTCTTCCCCTACCCTTAACTCCCCTCAGCTACTCGTCCTCTTTACAACCCTGCTGATTCACCTATGCTCTTTCTTTTGTCCTCCTCTCTGCTCCCCCTTCCTCCTCTCTGTTCTCCTTCTCTCTATGTCCCTCTCTCCCTCTCTACTCCGCTCCTGATTCCCTCATGGCCAGGCCCAGTCTGGTGGCCATGTTCCATCTACTGCTTTCTATCTCTGCTCTGGACTCTTCCAGATGCCTCTGGTTGTCCTCTCTCTGATATCTACAATCAAACCTTCCCCTGAACCGAACCGTGGAATGGGCATGTCATCAATTTACACAGTCAGGACCTGCTGTTAGTGTGTATTAAGCTTCAGACTAAACCAGTCTCCACCAAAAAAAAACAAGGACTGACCTAGAATCCTGGAGGACGTATTATCATCCCCATTTCATGGATGAGAAGCTCAGCATTCTCAGAACCACACAGCCAGGGAGTAGTAGTAGGATTTGAATTTTTAATGTAACATTTTTCCACACAGCTAGTGCTTCTTTGGGTGGCTTATTAGTGGGAGGAAGAGATCCTGAGGCTGTCTGAGCCCTTAGGGGATAGTCTCGTGCTGTGTACTGTGGTGACTCGGAAGTTAGTTCTACAATTTCTAAAGTATTACTCCCTGTTTCCTGCAGCAAACTTGAAACAGCATTAAGCCATGAATCTCTAGCATTGTTCCTACTTTTATAAAACATGTAGACTTTGAAGCCAAACGGAGACATTGAGCTGTCCTGGTGTTTGGCCTCCCCCACTCTCAGCTCCTAGTTGCTACCTTTCAGCTTCACGTTTTGTGAATTTGCCTCCTTGAGAATGCTATGATATTTGTCTTTTTGTGACTATTTACTTCACTTAGCATAATGTCCTCAACGTCAGTTCATGCTGTGGCATGTGACAGAATTTACTTTTTTTTTTTTTTTTTTTGGTTTTTCGAGACAGGGTTTCTCTGTGTAGCTTTGTGCCTTTCCTGGAACTCACTTGGTAGTCCAGGCTGGCCTTGAACTCACAGTGATCTGCCTGCCTCTGTCTCCTGAGTGCTGGGATTAAAGGCGTGCGCCACCACCGCCCGGCTCAGAATTTACTTCTTGAAGACTGAATGATACTCTACTCTATGCATACACATATTTTTATTTATTGATTCACTTATTGATGGATGGACGCTTGGTTCGTTTGCATTTCTTGGGTGTGAACCTGAGTATAAATACTGATTTCAGACCTTACTTTCGATTGAATATACACCCAGTAGTGGGATTGCTGTGATGAAACACCATGACCAAGGTAACTCATAGAAGGAAGGGTTCATTTGGGGCTTATGGTTCCAGGGGATTTGGGTCCACCATGGTAGAATGGAAAGCAGCAGGCTGCAGAAGGCTGGAGAAGCAAGTGAGAGCTCACATTTTGACCCACTAATGGAAGCAGAGAGCTCAATGGGTATGGCACATGGTTTTGAAACCTCAAAGCCCATCCCTAGTGATACACTTCCTCCAACAAGGCCACATCTCCTAATTCTTCCCAAACAATTCTACCTACTATGGATCAAGTATTCAAACATATGAGCCTATGAGGACCATTTCAGTTCAAACCACCACATATGGTAGTTCTCTTGGGTGTCTGTGTGTCTGTGTGTGTGCATGTGTGTATGTGATCGTTTGCATATGTGTGTCTGTCTGTGTGTAAGTGTGCATTGTGTATGTCTGTCTCAATGTATGTGTGCATGTGTCTGTGTGGGCATGTATGTCAGTGTGTGTATGTGTGTGTATGTTTGCATGTTTGTGTACCTGTGTGTATGTATTATGTATATATGAATGCATGTGAATGTCTCTGTTTATGTGTGTGTGTAAGCCAACATAAAATAGGGTTTCAGTTTCTCCACGTCCCCATCCGCATTTCCTGTATCTTCATTGTTAACAGTATCGATACCTTTGGGGTAAAATCAAACTGTTTTTCTTTCTATATTCATCCCTCTCAGTACTTTTGGCACTCTCCACTTCTGCTACCAGATGTGTGGGTTCTCCACTTTCTGCAAAGCATGCCTGAACCAGTTCTCCATAGCTGGGCATCCTACAATTTAATGTGTTTCTGATGCAAAGACTCCATAGGTTAAGGGATTAGTACTTCAAGACTGTCCCTTCCTCAGACCCTATTCCAAGTCTAGGTTTTCACACATGCCTCTGACTGACAAACTAGAAAGTAGGTGCCCAGAGGTTCTTCCTTAGGTTTAGTTATTTGCTAGGACAGATTCCAGAACCTGGGGAAACAGTTTACTTCTACTGCTGACTTGCACAAGGGTAAATGGCCAGATGAAGAGATAGGTGGGCAGGGTTTAGAAGGGTCCTTGGAGCTGGGATGAACAGTGCTCAGCATGTTGATGTCCTCATTCAACTGGAAG
>CABHPR010145887.1:26327-72296 GCA_902168415.1 Peromyscus melanophrys | reverse complement strand
TCTCAATAGCAGACTGGCATTTAATAGAGGGATGTGGAGAAGAACGGGATGCTGAGATGAAGCCACACATACACGGTCAAGAAGAATGGACAGCTGAATTAAAAAACCATCAACAATTTCCAGAATTTAAAATCCTGAATCAGGACATGACACTAGTGGAATTCAGGTATTTCTGGTACATGGACTGCTCTCACCCAAGGTGAGGTTGATCTGTTGACCTTGTGTACATCCTACTTCACAAATGAGTCTGTCAGATACTAAGCTAAGCCTATAGGCTGAAGATGATGCCCCAACACTGCGGAGAAACCTCAGGTGACTGTCCAGGCGGCTGGCTGTTTCTGTCAACTCACAATTTTTTGGAAGCTGCTTGCATGGACTTCCTGTTTTTATTTTTGTTAGGTAATATTATTTCCTTCTTGGGTCTCTGAGGGAGTTGAAGATTGGTTAGTTATATTTAAAGATTAATTAATTATAGTTGAAGATTAGTTAGGATAGAAAGGAATTAGGTACATTTTGGACTTGCCAAAATAGGATAAGTAATGGAATTATTTTCTCTGAATTTGTCAAATACAAATGGACTAGACATTGTTTAGGTATTCATCACTTGTATATATTGTATATAGTTATTGTACTTTTGTATATAGTTTTTCTTATATTAGGTACAACTTTCTTTTTTTTCTCTTTTTATTAAATTAGAAAGGGGGAAATATAGTGGTATTCTATTTGTACTGAAATGTGATTTTATTTGTATGTTAATAAATAAAGTTGCCTAGGGGTCAGAGCTATCAGCAAGCCATAGCGAAAGCCAGGGCGGTGGTGGTGCACGCCTTTAATCCTAGCACTCGGCAGGCAAAACTAGGTAGATCTCTGTGTGTTCAAAAATACAGCCAGCATTGGAGACACACGCCCTTAATCTCAATACCAACCATAGAAAACTTGGAGGTCTATACAGAGAGGCAGTGACGAGGCAGTCACGTAGTTGGGTTTACAACCAATGAGAAGGAAGAACAAGAACTCTTATTTAAAGGCGAACGCACAGGAAGTAGTCCTTTTCGGAGAGGTCTCTTGGCGGGAGAGGCTAGCTGGCGGAAAGCGGGTAAGACTCTTAGCTCTGACCTCTTTGGCTTTCATCTTTACATTGGCTCTGTGTCTCTTATTTAATAAGGCAGTTGGTTACATCTACACAAGAAGCCATCTGAAAGTGAAAGGAAATCCATTTTCTTCAATGGAGCAACACTAGTTATATCACCAACATGTCAAGGGAAAGACAGCCACACAAAATATGCTCTTTGTGTAGTCTCTTGTTGTTTGTTGGTGTGTTTTGTTTTTTGCTGTTTTGGGGGTTGATTTGGTTTGGGTTTGGGTTTTCTTTTAAAAGAAAGAAATAATGTGGATAGGGAGGAGTGAAACTGAGTTTGGGGGTGAAGAATATGACCACAATATAAATGTAGAAAAAGTTTAAAACATAAAAGAAAGTATTAATAAAATATGCAAATGAAGGAAAAATAATGACTCAAAGAGGCACAGTCACAAACAAGACTTTCAGAAATGGGCTATGGGCCAGTTTTGTGTACAGGGAGTACTCTCAGGAACAAAATCTATGAAGAGGAAGGGCTTCAGGAGCTTTCCTAGAACCAACTAAGCAGGAAAACTATTCAGACCACATACCCTTTGTTTAGAACTGGGAACGTCTAGGTCTTAACTGGGTCTATCAAAGTTGTCACACGTGAGACTTTTTGTTCTTGACAGTCCTGCAATCTCTGAGACATGGAGCACGGGGCTCTATGAAGTGAAGGCAATTTCTTGGGGGCTGACTGATGAAGACTTGGTGCTCATAAAGCTCTTCGTAGTGGAGGGACCAGGTTCTTATTTTATGGGAAAATGAGCCTGCCTGATATCACTTTGCTCTTGGCTTTATTTCAAATATCAGCCATCTATCAACGTATTTTATCAATAGGATAAATGTCACAAACATTATCTTCAGTTTTATGAATATTCTCATCTCTGAAGACACTGTATTCAAAGTTGCCAGTCACACAAATATAGGGTGTTGTTCTGTGGGAGAATGCTCTCTGCCTTCATACCCTATGCATACAAGGACTCCTGTTTGACTTAGTTTTGCACTCTGTTTGAAATTCATCTTGATTTTAAAAAAAAGCCCAAATGTTCATTTTTACTGGGCTCTGGAAACTAGAATATTGATCCTGGGATTGAGATGTATATCTAAATATCCATCTCTTTCTACTTCCTGAGATTCATCTGTGTCTTTCTAGAGTAGTCCAGTCACCCAAACACTTCCAGTCCCAAACAAGGCCAGTGTGTGCTGCCCCACAGCTGCTCTAGTGGGGAACAGAAACCTTGAGATACTCTGAAATAGATTCAAACATCCATATAATTTAGCTAGTTAGGTCTAAGCACATGTAATTAGATGTTCCTAAAGTGAAATTAGACAACCAAGTCAAAATAAAGTGGGAGTGTTTTTCTCCTTTTCTGTTGTAGCTGTTGTTTGGGTGTGTGTGTGTGTGTGTGTGTGTGTGTGTGTGTGTGTGTGTGTGTGTGACCACAGTAGTCAGTATAGAATAGATTTTGGCTGGTTAATTTGTCGCATTATTTCCTGCCTTTATTTTTTCTTGGATGGTTAGTAAAAGATGCAGAAACATAATGGATCACTAAGACTAGACCTTACAAATCTGGCCCTGTATTTTATAAGTCAGTAAAGTGAGACTTTATGAGATTATTACCCAAGGTCACATAGTTGTCATTAACAACTTATGAAATAGAAATATGTTATCTTAATTTTAAATAAGGTCTTTTTCAATACAAGATATTGATTTCTCTGTTATATCACTGATGTACCTAACATTGAGACTTTGATTCAAAGCACTTCAGTCCATACTTAATTTCACAGTATCTTAGACATTTCCTAATAAGCCAAATCTGTATACTGAAATTGGGATTGTAAATTCATGGCGTGATTTCCAAAGCTGCAGAATCCGTCATTCAATCCACTGTGCTAGAGATGTTCTCTGTGACTGAGAATTTTCATCACAGCAAATTTGTTTCTGGATGCTATCTACTTCTCTTCATGAGCAGCAAGTTGTCAAGACAGGAAGTTTGATTATAAGAGTATCAGGGAACCAGCATGCAGCTATTCTTGCATACCTAGCAACCTGGAACATAGCATCCTCAGAGATGAGAATCCTCATAAAGTTAACAGGGCAAAATCTGTAAGTTTTCTTTCATGGATAAATATATGGATGAATGGCTGTTACTCAAAAAACAAAACCAAGAGCAAAATGTTGTCAAATATTATTACTGTTGGAGTTGAAAAAAAAATACCCAGGCCAATAATTCTTCCTTAAAGTAGCTAAGTAATTAGGCAATAAATCATAATACTAAATAGAGTTCACAAGTGGTTGCAGAGTTTTGGATCACCAATGAAAGCCAAAGTAACCTTTGTCTACAGCATCTCAAATCACCCCACCCCTCAGGATGTTGGTGTGCAGTTCTCCTGGTGACTAAAATTCGGGTTTGGCCTATGCCTTTCACTTTGAATCCTGTAAGTTTCAAAAAGAGAAAAAGAAAAAGCTAATTTCTGCCTGTCAACAGTCCTATAAAATAAGAAAGAATTGGGTCAATATGATAAATGAAGCAGAATGCATCTTTCATATGTACCTGTGTGTTCTCTCCATGACTCTTCTTTTAGAAATATACCCTTAATAAATTTTGGCTATGGTATTTAGAATAGAATAAGCCTACTTTCAGAAAATGACACCTTAATGGTCCAAACTAACCATTGCTGTAGCCCATGCCTGTGGCCATGGTCATGGATTCACAACCAAGTTTGAGCCTCTGGCATGCAACAGATTCTGGCAAACAGCTGATCTCTCTTTCTCTAGTCCTGTGATGAGAGGATGCAAAGCCACCTTTAGGAGACCAATGGAAAAGAGCACAGATATGAAAGAAGTGATGATGATATAGTTTGAGTCATCTAGAACAAGCCATAGCTCTGGCTTGTTCGGTGGCTTACAATCCAAAGCTATATTTACTTTTAGCTTTTTTAACTTTTTTTATTTGTCCTTCATAGCATAAGAAATGAAGAGCATTAAGTTATAGATCTCAGTCAAGGCCTTTAAGTGACCTGACCTACTCACTGTAGGATCCCACAAAACATTCTGGCCTTAGAACTTGACTCTATCTCTGCATATAGATTCTCAGCCAGGATATTACATCTTTAAAATTAATTATTTTCATTCTCTTTCCAAAAGAAGATTCATAGGGGCTAGGGAGATGGCTCAGTCAGTAAAATATTTGCTGCACAAGCACAAGGTCATGAGTTCATATCCCCAGCATCTGCATACAGGTCATGCAGGGTGGCTTGAGTGAGTAACTCCATTTTTGAGGAAGCAGACACAGGCAGATCCCTGCAGCTCATTGGCTAGTCTGTCTAGCCAAATTGATGAGCTCCAAGTTTAGTGAAAGTCTCAAAATTCTGTCTCAAAAATAAGGTGGGAAGGAATTGAAGACGTCACCTAAGGTCTATTCTACACACACATGCACACACGTGTACACAAATTTGTATGTTCTTGTGCACATACCACATGAACATGTATATACATACACAAGAAGGTTAATGTTAGCTCTCTATTAAAATGGCTTTAGTATTTAAATATTACAAACTTTGTGAAGTAGAAGTTTGATAGCTTGGGAAAGGAAAGTCTGGCAAACTCCATCAAAGCCAGCTTCCAGTAGTGCCTACTAGTTTAGTTTGGACAAATAATATTATACATTAAAAGAAATGATGGCCATCAAGCTGAAATCTGATATTCCAGGTTCTCTACCTCCAGACTTCAGCTTAGAATTTTAGCTTGCCAGACTTCCCTTCCCCAAGCTATCAACAACACGCTATCCTTCAAAATCCACAATTGAATGTCACCTATTCTGTCAAATTTCTCCCCACTGCCCTTCCAACAGGAACTCTACCCATTCTGTATTTTACTGCAACGGCCCTTTCATCATTCCTATTTTAGAGCACTCTTCACATTGTGCAATCATTATATTTCTCCTTATACTGCACATTTTAATTAAGAAGATGAACAGGAATGAACTAATCATCCCCTTAATTAAACTGCATTCTCTATGAAGGTTGACTTTTATCTGCATGGTAGTCGAAATGTCCTAAGGAAAGATAACTGTAAAATAAAGGAATCTTAAGTGAGCTCATGGATATTAAAAAGAAGAGCAGCTTTGTAATTAGAAATATAAATGTTGGATCTACTGAGGTCTAGTGTAAATCAGTCAGTTGAAGTTGTAAGAAAGAAGGATCAGAATGGCAGAACCTAAAGAAAGAAAAAGGCTTACAGTAACCTGGAACAGAGGAGGGGAATTTGTAGGTGATGATTTTAAGTCCTTTTAAGGCTCTTTCCACTTAACCAATTTTTCTCTATAGCTCTGAGCAGCATCCTTGCTGTTATGTTTTGGTCTTAGTAGAAACTATTAGATACTATCCAACCATATGATGATGCTAAAAGAAGTTGAGGAACATCTGCTGACTGATTTCTTATGATCAAGTGAATTTCATGAGCAGAGGGCTTTGTGCTATTCATCTATGCATCCATAGTGCCATAAATCATGTTCCGATGAATAGAAAGCCCATTTAGAAATATTAGTAAATGCAGGATAAATAAAGAAGCAGATTTTATATTCCAAGAATTGTTCACTGGAACTTCATGTGCACTACAATGAAAGTTTATAACCACTCCATAGGAGATATATTATTCTTTTCCCATTTGTGAAATAAGAAGATAGGAAAAGATGAATGCCAATAAAATAAAATTTAAAATATAATTTTAAAAACCCACCCACATACAGGAGAAAAATGCATGCATACTTTCAAAATGAAAAGATATATTGCTAATCTAGAAACAAAGTTACATCATGAATTACTAAGTTTGTTTATAAAATTGTCATACATGATTGACATATTTAGATTTTTATGCTGAAGCAAAATAATGGGAAATTTCTTAAAGGAAAGATTAATTTTAAGGGATATCATATTTCCCTTTCATAAATAACTAAAAATTCCTTAAGAAATATCTTTAAAGTAATCCAAAATTTAGTATTTTTCCTTGTGGGCTTTCTTATCTCCAAGACTATATTATCGCCAAGATCTAATCAAGCAATAAAAATTTTATGATTGTAATAAAGTGCAGAATGGAACACCAGGAGCCAAAAATGTATGCTCCAGAGACCAAGTATGAAGAAGAGTCAGAGATTAAAAAAAAAGATAATTATTGCCTGAAGTCACAGAGACAGGCATCATGGAAGACATGAGACAGGGTCATTGTGGTAAAATATATGATTCTGGACTGCATGTTAGGAACTAAGGACATGGACCCATGATTGTCCTGAATCAGAGTTGTTGAATGAAATAAAGAATACATGAGTGAATGAATGAATGAATGAATGAATGAATGAATTTTCTATTACATAGAAAACAGAATGAAATACTGCAAGTTAAACATTTAGGCTCATTTTGTAAGATCACTGCAAAAGTTAAATAAAATATTGTTTGTCAAAGCTGGACAGAAAGACATACTCCATGTCAAGTTGCCTCAGTTTACCAGAAGAATCACAAAGAGGACTTTATGTTGCAGTTTCTTTAACCTTCCATGTTCCACAAGAGATGTGTATCTCAAAGAAAAACACAACGGTTATTCAAAGACCTAGCAAGACAATTAAGAATGACCTAGGGACAGAGGTCGAGAACGAACCAACAGGCCAACAATCTGGGTGGAAATATTTCAAGAAGCTTGAGTTTACAGCCATTGGGTGCCAATGTGGAACTGAGTAATGCAGAAAGCCCTGACTGGGATCTGATCAACCAGACACCAGAGCAGGGTTTACACTCTCACAAGTTTCAGTCACATCTCAGTTCTCTTTGCTGTATTTAATTTGAATTTAATTCTATTGATTTTTAAATACCAGCATGTGGGATGTAGCAGAGGTAATCAGAAGACAAAAGCCAAGACATAAAAATCAATCAATAAATTATATTGTGTCTGCATATCTGCATTCCCTTATGACTGGCATTTCAACCCCTTAGACCTGACCATCATTTTAAATCACTTTAAACAACATCTGACATAAACTAAGAACTGAAGGAGCTGAACTATTCTTATTATTGTTATTATTAATAGCAGGAACAGAACAGAGGACAAGGTCTCCCGACTTCTAACCCAGTGCCCTTTCCACAATCCCAGGAGGCTCTCATGTTAGCAATATATTTACACTAAGAATACAATGTCATATGTGGCCACACATTATTAAAACTTGCTCACTGAATTCCTGGTGCTGTAAGATTTGAGGTGCTTCAAATCACCTGCTTGCAAAACAAAGTACTGAAAAACAAAACAATTTCATTTTCCTAGACTGACCTTTAAATCCAGCATGCTGCTTCTCCTATGCAGATCTGGCTGCTAAGCACCCTGTTGTTCTTATTAAAGATGCAAGATCTGTCTTACTGGCAAGAAGCACTGGAGACTGTCACAGATGGAAGTGAGCATTGGGAGGCTGTGTTTTGTGTGGCTATACTCAGATCCTTGAAAAGGCTCAATGAAGTCACACTCCAGCTACAGTTTCACTAATAAGTCAACTTAGAAAATAAGGGCTAGAAATATGTCTTGCTATCTGTTAGTATCATTTTCAAAAGTCATAATTAAAATGAATTTCCTTAAAGCAACATTTTAGAGCTCTAGTAACTAAATCAAAGGCCAAGCATTACATAAACAGAAGAGGAAGATAGAGAATGGTCAAGTGCCTACCTAATTAAGTCTTTCTTAGATATGAAACACCCCCCACCCATGATATATGTGTGTCCTACTCACTAAATCATTTTTAAAATTTGCTCTGTGTCTCAGGAAACCTATCCCCTTATTGATAATTTACTAGAAGTCAGGAACGGGTAAAATATGTGTGAACATAGATGTGATGGTGTCACATCTAATAGAACTCTTAGGCAAACCCTCTCGCAAGGGGTGGAGCTCAGTCCTAGCTCAACTTGATGTGCCATGCTTTGTACAAGCCCACAGGAGGCCTGCCTATTTCTGAATGAAGAGGGAGGAGGAGTGAGTGGGGAGAAGGGGGAATGGGAGGAAAGGACGGAGGGAAAATTGCAGTTGGTATGTAAAATAAATGAAAAACAATGCCATTTAAATAAAATAATAAAATAAAGAAAAAATTATGTACAATTAATACTTCTCATTTTGAGCAGCAAACCTAAAGGATTGGGTGGATGGAAAGCTGTTTGCATCAGAACAATAGAGAGATTTTATATGTTTCTTTATCATTATGAAGTTATTCTTCTAAGCATTAGGTTCTGAGGTAGGAACTAGAGACAGAAGACAAGTATAACCTTATCCTCATGGAATTTGCAGCCTGATATAGGAGAAGAAAAACATCAATAAAATTGTTGCATAAAAAAAGTACAGAGACAACTAGCCAAACTAGTGGCAACACATGAACTATGGACCAATAATTGAGGAGCCCCCATGGTACTGGACTAGGCCCTCTGGATAAGCGAGACAGTTGTTTAGCTTGAACTGTTTAGGGGGCCCCCAGGCAGTGGAATCAGGACCTATCCCTAGTGCATGATCAGGCTTTTTGGAGCCTAAAGCCAATGGAGAGACACTTTGCACAGCCTTGGTGCAGGGAGCAGGGGCTTGGACCTGCCTCAGATGAATGTACCAGGCTCTGCTGACTCCCCATGGGAGACCTTGCCTTGGAGGAGGTGGGAATGGGGCATGGGTTGGGGGAAAGGCTGCGGGGGCAGGAGGAGGGAGGACAGGGGAATCTGTGGTTGGTATGTAAAATGAATAGAAAACCTCTTAATAAAAAAATGCATACATTGAACACTTAGTGTTACAACTTGTAATCAATCCTAAACATACTTTATCTAGAGAAAATTTTCCACTTGAAAATAAATGTTATATTACAACTAAGGTAAAAACTACAAAGGAGAAAAGCATGGAGTTGTATGAGACTTGGGCAACTAGGTGACATTCTGCTCACTGTTCAACATCCAGTTCTCCATGGAAGAAGAATAATGCACAATTGAATTAGCAAAATTGCCTTTGCTGTACTGAAATATCTGACCTAATTAACTTTACAAAGAGAAGATGTTTATCCAGTTCATATCTATGGAGGTTCTATCTCAAGTTAAGGTGGTCTCATTGCTTTGGACCTTTGCTTTGGGCCTCTGGTAAAGAAACTGGTGACAGAGGCAAAGGGTATAGGCCAAAGAGCAACACATCACATGTTCAGGAGGTAGAGGATATCATAATCTCTCTTAAGAGCACATTCCAAATGACCTGAGGACCTCTCACTAGGCTTCACCCTTTTAAAAAGGTGCCACCTAGCTGGGCATAGTGGCACACGCCTTTAATCCCAACACTTGGGAAGCAGGGGCAAGTGGATCTCTGTGAGTTCAGGACAGACATTAATCCTGTCTTAAAAAACAAACAAACAAATAAATACACAAATAAAAGGTGCTGTGACCTCCCAATAATACCATTCTGGCTACCAAGACTTTGTCATGTGCACCTTTGAATGACATTCAGGCAAACTATTGCAGTAGTAGTCATTGATGATTTCAAGCTAAGGGGATGTCACTGAGATATACACCATCGCATGTCTTTATATAAACTGTGATCTGGTTCCACATATCACAGCAATAAGCTAATATCCATGCTCAGTAAATATAGATAACAAGTTGAATCTGTTTGCTAAGGCTGCTATCACAAAACATGCCATAGACGGGGAGACTTCAGCAATTAACATTTAGTTTCTCACAGTTCTGAAGACTGCAAGCTTAAGGTTAAGTTTCAGTACAGCTAGCTTCTGGCAAGGATTCTCTCTCTCTCTCTCTCTCTCTCTCTCTCTCTCTCTCTCTCTCTCTCTCTCTCTCTCTCTCTCTCTCTCACGCACACACCTTCATACAGCCATATACAGTCACCTTTTCACCATGACTTCATGTGACCTTTCCAAGGTTCAGGAAGAGAGATTTCTGGTGTCTCCTCCTCTTGTTATGAAGACATCAATTATTAGGTTGATTAGAGCCTTGTCTCTGTGACCTTATTTAAGCTTAATTACTTCTCTAAATGGCATATCTCCAAATGCCATTCCATCGCAGGCTAGGTACTCAGCTTATGAATTTCACAAAGGCACAATTAATCTATAGCAAGTCCTGTGTTCTCCCTTTGCTGAGTGAGCATATGAGGCCTTCCTCTGAATCATGTGCCCAACCTAGAGTCTGCAGGTAGGTAAAGGGATATCCTCAAAGTCATTATGAGAACTCTAGCCAAGCACAACTGCATAACTCAACTTTACCCATAAAACAATTCAGTCTATGTGAATAAACTAAAAGTTTATATTTCATGATTGACAAAATAATAATACAATAAATATGTTGATAAATTCATTGCAGCTTTCTTTCATAAAATGTTTTATCAGTAAGAAGACATAATTGCTCTAATACCAGGTAATGAGACATTGAAGCTTAGTGTGGTAAAGGAGTGAACTTTCATCATTCTGAAGGGAAGAGGACATTCTAGAGAAACCAGCATTACATAACAGATTCAAACGGCCCAGGAGTGGACAGTAAGACCACAGTCTTATAGGAAATAGCCTTTGAAGTGATGCTATTGAAAATTGTTAGGATTTTGGAGTCCAGTGCATGGCACTAGTTAAATGTGTGCCTCTTTGGACATATTAGACAGCTCACATAGAGCTTTAGTCTAGAAGGTTCTTGAAAAGAGCTTCACTATCCAAGAGTCTTCTGTAACATAAAAAGTATGTTGCCGAGGATTCAGATCCTAAAGCAGTGGCCACAGGACCAAATAAACCCACGTGGGCAAAAGCAAAATGTAGATGAGAACAGAGTAATTCTCTCCTCTTGATCCCTCCACACACACAGGAGGTTGTGGTCTTCTCTCAGCAGACTACTTGATGACACAGAAGAGATAAATAGTCAAAAGAGGCAACTCATTTTTCTCCAACAAAAGTACATTAAATAAACAATGAATCAATGCTTCTTTTTCCTCTCGGGTCAATATCTATAAACACATATTGTAATTTTTTATTTACAATTTTTAACAAACAACCATTGAAGAAATCTACATTTTATTTGGCTTACTTATGCTAGAGAATTTCAGTTTATGTTCTTGATTTAGAGAAGTACTTGGGAGAAAATTCTGAATAAAATGGAAGATTTGAAATAAATGAGCTTTTTTATCAACATAAACAATGCTGCATTTCTTTTTTTTTTTTAGAAGTTCAGAAGGTTTGTCTAAAACCTTGGGAGTTAATCAATGTGTTACATCAAGAAATGTATAGTTCTATAAAAGCAAATTATTACCAACAAGATCCCAATTTTTTACTCAATTTTCACATAATTTTAGTATACCTAACAATATTTAAGCCCTTTTAAAGCAAGAAAACTTAAAGAATATGATTTTATAAGTTCTTTATCATTCTTCTTCTAACTTAAAACAGTATGAAATGGTAAAAAGTTTGTCTGAATATAATTGCATCCCCACACTTCAAAGGAAACTTCATTCACTCTGCTTGCTATACAGAAGTTAGGATGTCTTTGAGGTCTGGGGATATAGAACTAACTATAGGTAGAGTGTTTGCATACCATGAACAAAGCTCTTGGTTCAATCTCCAGAACTATATAATCTACGTCTGGTGATACAAATCTGTAAACTCAGCATGTAGAAGGCAAGAGAAGGAAGATCAGGAAAAATTCAAGGTCATCCTCAGATACATAGTCTGTTCAAAGCCAACCTGGAACACAGAAAATCCTGTCTCAAAAAAAAAATTAGTACCTTTGTACACTTATGCGTCTTCATGTATCATACTCTTATATCAGCTCTATAAAGTGATACTGTTGCCAATACAGCTTTTCAGAGGAAATATCTGAAGTTTTACTTTCCTGAGGCACAAAGCTTGGCAATGTGCTGGACGAATGCAGAATTGTCTAATTACGGAGCTTGGCTTTAAGTATGTCACCATATACATTTTCTTCTTATTTCTCTGTGTCTATTGAAATCCTGGGTTCACCAAAGTCTATCCCAAGGTCTATCCCAAGACTTACCCTGAATATTTATGCGTGTTCTTCTCACTCAAGACTATCACAAGCTCCATTGAATTGATAATGAAAATCAAGCACAGCAGAACCTTATTCACTATAACAAAAAAATAAAATTGTAAACTTTTCAGTTTAATGGGTGGAGCTGTAAAATATTATATTAAGCGGAGTAACCTTTTCACTGAAACCCAGTTCCATAGGTTCTCCCCCATATGTGTGTCTTAGCTTCTAACCTATACTTCTGTGTGCTAAAGTTGAAGAATTCCAGAAACTAGAAAGAGCTCACTAAAAGGGGGGTTGGTGCCTTAAAGGAGAGGGGATAGTGCATGGTTATGATATAAAAATGGGGGTAGGCATGATCCTGAAAATGGAAAGGATTAAAACAAAAAGGAATTTGGAGGATAGGGAAGATAAAAGGTATGGGAAGGGTTAACCAAAATAGAGGAGAGATGAAAAAACCATGTGAAAACAATCTTTTAACCAAGCTAAAAATTATACTTTATTTAGAAATATAAAAAAGAGCTTAAATGAGAAGCCTCTCGTGGCTGGAATAAGCTGATTGTAGAAACCACGGGCTGTTCAACAAAATCTCCAATGCCAACAATGGGATATCTCATCAAAAGCATAGGTCAAGGAGCCCCAGATGCCTCTCAAAATATAAATTCATCCTGTTGCTATTGGTTGCCCACCAGAACTTGACGATAAGACCTAATTGCTAATGACCACATACGTTGGTTGCCCAGTATAGAAACATCAAGCTGTAACTGAACTAGAAGCTCCCAAGCTAACTAGCTTTCATAGTCCCAGAAGTTGCTCTGCAGGCTACTGGGGGAGAAAGGGCATCAGTAGCCTGCCATATTTATGAACCATATTAACTATAAGACTAACTTGACAGGGAAAGTATATGATAGACAGCCTATTTTAATTTCTCACTTTAAGATTAGAATTTATGATTCATAGAGGGAATACAAATCATCTTGTGCAGCTGGTAGGAAGGTGAGGACCAAAACAGTCCCAAAGGAAGACTCCTTTTCTTCCCCCTCATCTCTTTGAAGACTAGCCTAAGAGGAGAATTCACCAATTTGGGATAAGAAGGTTAGAGCGTGAATCCCAGACAAATGAATAACAATCTTTTGGTTCATAGTTTCCTTGCCCCTAACATGTGGCTACATGTGGTTTGGGGACTCGAACTTTATATACTGTCTGTAAGTTTCTACAATAGTGTACATGTGCTAACAATTACAGTATGCATACCTTTTCATTAGCACTCCCCAAAGCAAATTAATTAAAAGATGGAGTAATAACAGTGAAACTCATGGAAAACAAGATGACCAGTTGGCCAAATTGTTAGAATAAAGGAAAGAATTAACAAATAAAATGATATGGCATAGTAGCCTGGCACAGTATAACAGGAGGTCCAAGTGGATTCCTGGCCTTACTGTTTCTTTATGTGGCCTCATTTAGAGAGACTCTGGGAGCAGCGAATGAGGCTGAATCTCCAGACACCTGACAGACTGAAGCATGTGAATGTCTCCTAGGCTCCCTGTCATCTAGAAAGAGGAGCTGGTCACTATATCACCTGATTCACAGAACTGTTCTCTGAGTTATCTTTTAAAGTACAATACAGGGCCAAAGCCATTGTTGCTACACAATGATGATTTTCATTTCTAAAATACTGACAGTAACTCTCACCTCACAGGATATGAATGATGACAAAGGAACTAAGTCAAATTGCATATCTAATAAGTGACTGATGTCTACAATGCATTATAAATACCCTCAATCCCTTTTGCTCCCTTCTCTTTTTCTCCTCACACATGAACTGGCTGTCAAAACTCTCTAGGGAAATGTGGTCTAAGAGGCATTCCATAATACAATTTCTCTCAGTTGGTGATTGTAAACTTTTAGTGTACACCACAATCCTTTGAAGACATATTTTTGTTGTTGTTGTAATTGTTGCTGCTGCTGTTGGTTTTTGTTTTGTTTTGTTTTGTTTTTTGATGTGGTTGCTATTGTTGTTATTGCAGCGGTATTCAGCATCCTTCTACCAATGGAAAGGAAGCCAAGAAACTTACTTTTTCTTACTGCTACTGTTTGTTTTGTTTTGTTTTTACAAATAATCCCAATGCAAGCAACACAACAATGAGTCAACCTTGCTAAATGGCTTAAGCCTTTTTACCTGAAGTATGGTCCAGCAATAGCAGCATCCCCATCTGTGGAAGGTATCCAGCCCACCTAGACCTGCTGGATCAGGGGCATCCCCTTAAGGAGGTCTCCTGGTGAGTTTGTGTGAGCACACTGGAGAGTGCTGGGCCAGGCTTTGCTTCTGGGCACTGAGAATTAGATCCACAAAATTAATCTAGTGAGGTACTTCTTCTCTACAGAAACAGTATCACTATATTCCACCAGAAATGACAGCTTTGCAAAAGATTGGTAGGGATAAAATCAAGTTAAACAATCCAAACATGTTTACTGAACTGCTACCAGGAATTTCTCCCCCTTATGTAATTCAAGGTCTTTTTTTTTTTAATAAAAAAAATAGTTTTAGTAGAAAAATACTCTTTAGAAAATATCTATCTTGATGATTTTAAATTTCAGGTGTTTTTTGTTTTTTGTTTTGTTTTTGTTTTTGTTTTTTTGGTTTTTTGAGACAGGGTTTCTCTGTGTAGCTTTGTGCCTCACTTGGTAGTCCAGGCTGGCCTTGAACTCATAGAGATCCACCTGGCTCTGCCTCCCGAATGCTGAGATTAAAGGCCTGCGCCACCACCACCTGGCTTAAATTTCAGTTTTAAAAAATGTGAACAAGAAATCCTTATGGATTTTTCTATTGCTTATGGCTCAAAATAAAATTTGATATTAAATTATATAATAAGGACAGCCTGGATTTTCTGTGTTCATCATTCTGTCTATTGGTACAGTTTCATCAATTCTATTTTTCTTTTATGGATTTCTAGGGATAGACATCAATGGATGACAGCACAAGAATGCACTGGTCTCTGAACTCCATTATTCTCACTTAAATCATTGTGTCTTATTTTGAACCAACCCTGAATGTATGTAGTCCCCTATGTTGGCTGGCCTTCTCCTCTAACACAATGTCTTTGAAGTCCATCCTTTTTTGATGCATCATTTATTGCTGTGTGCTCTGCAGCTTTCATGTCCATTGCTTTATAGCATGAATATATCAGAATCTCCTACTTTTGTAACTTCAGTGATAGGCATGTGGGTTGATTCTATTTTGAGGTCTTATGAATGAAGATAACGTAATTGCTTCTGTATGATTGTCTTGAATGTGCACAACTACCGATGAGTATGTATCTACAAATGAGTTTCTCTTTAATAGTTTTCTATGTAGCATAGTGGCTTCTCCAGGTTGACCATTGCAGTATTCAAGATGAGCAGATGTGATCACTCAGTGAGATCCTAGGATACAGTCAAGGGAGGGAGGAAGCTTACAAGGATTTCAAGGTTTGTAAATGGGCATCAGATTTCTGAGGCTCATGGCCCTTCACAAGCTCCTCACAGGGCTCCTTTCCTCCCTGTAGTCATAGAATTAAACAAATGACTTCAGTGGAGCTGTTCACTAGTGCATCTACCCTTCCTGAAGAGGTTAAACATGTTATAGGACTTCTTGGTTGTATACATAGTAGGGCCACCAATGATCCACAAATAAACCAACAAGCTCCTTTGTACACTGTCTGATTTTTAATAAAAACCCTTTCTTCTGATGTTTCAGCTCCCTCTTTATTTGAGGTATTCTTTAACTCCTTTCCAGGAAAAACCATATGACACTTGGCATATGAATGGGTATCAAAGGTGACTGGGGAGGAGGTGAGTGTGAGGTGATTCCTGGTGTGGCCATCTTTCTCTCTGTGGTATGGGATAGTGTAGCTCACAGCTGTGGTGATAACTGCATAGACCCTGCCATGCATGGTAAGATATGCACTTGAGGCTGAGCTGTCTATCACAGGAAATTGGCCTACACTGGGGAGGAACTACAACAGGAAATAGACACTTTCGAGGTATCCTCCATGGTAGCCCCTGATTTGGCAAGAAAACTGGGGAAGAGGGAGAGTGAGATAGATGTTCTGCTTTTCTTTTTTTTTTATGTGAAGGGACAGACTCCTCCCCACCACAACTATCATAATTCAACCCATGAAAAGGACAACATCAGATGAGGGGAAAAAAGAAGAAAAGATAGATGCTGACTTGGGGTCCTTAGTCAGACAAGACACTAGAAAGCCTCTGGGATTGGAAACCAGATGAATTATTGGTGAAGAACAGGACAAAATTTCCGAGAATGAAAACCAAGCTTAGATTAGAAGAAGTATGACTTAGAAGCAGAGAAGAGTCCCTAAATCTGAACAAGGCTCTTCTCTGGGCCTTTATCTCTCTGTAACACCATGGGTTTAACTGTCAACAATAGTGGAAACACTACATACAAAATATTTTGGTATCTAGAAAATAAATGACAATCTAATAGTAATGGCATACTTTAGGGTACAAAAAATGTATCTGCTCAAATGCTTTCTGAATTAGTATGGTCTTGGGTCATTTAACCAGCCTCAAATATACTTTTACATTCCATGGAAAAGAAAATAGTGCAGTGCTCTTATATGGAGGAGCTAACCAGAAATTTAATGTCAGTAGCATGACTCCTTCCCAACCAGGTATGGCTCCAGAGCTGCAGAGAGAGTATCAAGGTCCAATGACTGAGCTACACCTAGACCAGAGGCAGAATACAGAATTAGTCCAGGAATTAGCAGAATACTTTGCAAATCATTAAGGAGATATGTGAACCTCCAGGGTCCATGAAGCTTGATGGAGCCAAGAGAAGAGATTGTGGTGTTGGTAATATTCTAAGTTTATAGGCTCGGTTTCCAAGATGACTTTTCCTTACTGATGTAATATCCTTAACCATAGTAGATGCTTCACTAGTTATTTTTCCAGTTGCTGTAACAAAACAACTTATGAAAGAAATTTACAAAAGGAAAGGTTTATTTTCTCTGGGTTAGTGGGTGCAGTCTGTCATGGTGGAAAGTCATATGGTGAGCATTGGATAAGTGGTCCTAGTTCACCTACAATCAGGAAGCAGAAAAAGATGAATATTGCAACTTAGTTTGCTTTCTCCTCTTCTCTCCTCCTTTGTCCCAGGACCCCAGGCCCTAGAATGATGCCACTTACATCTAGGACAAGACTTCCTTCATCAGATAAACTTCTGTGTAAACTCCTTCAGAAACAAGAGCTATAACTCCTAGGTGATTCCATATCCAGAGAAATGGTGAGGATTTCGCAGCACATATGACTCAGAGAAGCCTCTCTCTCCACTTAGGGGCACTATGTGCTTCTCCAGGGTCCCCTCTTGCTTAGTGGATTGTTTTTGTTTGTTTGTTTGTTTAATTTTTTCTTTTTATTAAAGAGATTCTTCAAAACTCAAGTCCAAGTGGATCAAAGACCTCAACATAAATCCAGTTACACTGACCCTCATAGAAGAGAAAGTAGGAAGTAGTCTTGAACACATTGGCACAGGAGACCACTTCCTAAATATAACACCAGTCACACAGACACTGAGAGCAACAATAAATAAATGGGACCTCTTGGAACTGAGAAGCTTCTGTAAGGCAAAGAACATGGTAAATAAGACAAAATTACAGCCTACAGAATGGGAAAATATCTTCACCAACCCCACCTCTGACAGAGGGCTAATCTCCAAAATATATAAAGAAGTCAAGAAACCAGACATCAAAATACCAAACAATCCATTAAAAAAATGGGCTACAGAGCTAAACAGAGAATTCTCAAGAGAAAAATTTGAAATGGCCAAAAGACATTTAAGGAATTGCTCAACATCCTTAGTCATAAGAGAAATGCAAATCAAAATGACTCTGAGATAGCCATCTTACATCTGTCAGAATGGCTAAGATCAAAAACACTGAAGACAGCTTATGTTAGAGAGGATGTGGAGCAAAGGGAACACTCCTCCACTGTTGGTGGGAATGAAAACTTATGCAGCCACTTTGGAAATCAGTATGGCAGTTTCTCAGAAAATTGGGAATCAATCTACCTCAAGACCCTATGATACCACTCTTGGGCATATATGCAAGGGATGGTCAATCATACCACAAGGACACTTGTTCAACTATGTTACAGAAGTGTTATTCGTAATATCCAGAACCTGGAAACAAGCTAGATGCCCCTCAACTGAAGAATGGATAAAGAAAATGTGGTACATATACACAATGCAGTACTATTCAGCAGCAAAAAACAATGACATCATGAAATTTGCAGGCAAATGGATGGAACTAGAAAATATCATCCTGAGTGAGATAACCAAGACTCAGAAAGACAAACATGGTATGTACTCACCAATAGTGGATACTAGATGTAAAGCAAAAGATAATCATACTACAACCCACAGCTCCAGAGAAGCTAGCTAATAAGGAAGAGGGATGCATGGATTACCCTGGGAAGGGGAAATATATAAGATCTCCTGAATAAACTGGGGTTGTGGGGGGGGAGCAATAGAGGATAGGGGGTGGGAGATGAGAAAATAAGGGAACAGGATGTTAGAGCTAGAACAGGGATGGAGTGGGAGAACAAAGAAAGAGATACCATGATAGAGGTATATATCATGGGGACAGGGAGAAACCTGGTGCTAGGGAAGTTGCCAGGAATCCACAAAGATGACCCCAGCTTAGACTACTGGCAATAGTGGAGAGGGTGCCTGAGCTAGTAATCAGATTGGTGAATACCCTAACTGTCATCATAGAGTCTTCATCCACTGACTGATGAAAGCAGATGCAGAGATCCATAGTCAAGCACCAGGCCAAGCTCCAGAAGTCCAGTCAAAGAGAAGAAAGAGGGATTCTATGAGCAAGGGGCATCAAGATTACGATGGGGAAACTTACACAGGCAACTGAACCAAACTAGTGGGAACTCATGAACTTTGGACCAACAGCTGTGGAGACTGCATGAGACTTGTCTAGGCCCTCTGCACAAGTGAGGCAGTTGCATAGCTTGGTCTGCTTAAGGGGTCCCTGGCAGTAGGATCAGGATCTATCCCTGGTGCATGAGTTGGCTTTTTGGAGCCCATTACCTACGATGGGACACCTCACACAGCCTTGAGGCAGAGGGAGGGGATGGGGCCTACCTCAAGTGAATGTACCAGACTTGGCTGACTCCCCATGGGAGGCCTTACGTTTTTGGAGGAGGGAATGAATGGATGGGTTGGGAGGACCCTGGCGGGAACAGAAAGAAGGAAAAGAGGCGGACCTGTGGTTGGTATGTAAAATGAATAAAAAGAATTTCTTAATAAAGGAAAAAAAGAGATTCCTTTCTTATAAAATATATCTTGATTACCATTTCCCCTCTCTCTACTCCTCCCAGTTCCTCCCAATGTCCCCTCCCATCCAAATCTACTCCCTTTGTGACTCTCATTAGAAAGGAACAGGCTTCTAAGAGATAGTAATAAACTATAATAAAATAAAATATAATAAGATAAAACATAAAACTATCATATCTAAGTTGGGCAAGGCAAATTAACACAAGGAAAAAGCCCAAGAAAAGGCACAAGAATAAAGAACTCACTTGTTCACATGTTCAGGAATCACATAAAAATTAAAACACTAAACTGAAAGCTATAATGCATACACTGAGAACCTGCTACAGACTCATGTCAGCGCTGTGCTTTCTGCTTCAGTCTCTGAGTTTACATGGAGCTTTGGTCATGTTGATTTAGAGGGTCTTGTTCTCTTGTGCCCTACATTCCTTCTAACTCTTATACTCTGTCTGCCTCTTCTTCCATTGGTGTTCTCTGAGCTCTGAGGGGAGAGATTTGATGGATACATCCCATTTGGAGCTGTATGTTCGAAGGTCTCACTCTGTATAATGTCTAGCTGTGAGTCTCTGTATTTGTTCCCATCTGCTGCAGAAGGAAACTTCTCTGTTGCTGATGGAGTATTGCTTAGGATTGTGAAGTCTGTGTCTGGATAGTAAACTAGGACCTCTCTGGTTTTCTCTCTCTTTCTCTCTCTCTCTCCATCTGTGTGTGTGTGCATACATGTGTATATACACAAATCCCCTTTTAAAGGACACGTGGACTAATGCATCAGGTAGTCTCGACAGCCAAAACATGATCCCAGCTACAGGAAACAGGGTCAAAAAGGGAGTAAAGTAAGAGCAGAGTTTACAAGATAAGATACTTTGGGCTTGAAAACACCAACAGACCTGAGACGGGTAGAGATGGCCCACTGCTCTATTTTTAGCACCTAGTGCAGTAATTGCCGTGTTATAGGTACAATGACCATAATTAACTAAAAGGATGAATCAATGAGAAAGAGCAGATGGGCATCCCAGACACAGATAAACAGGACCCAGGGCATTACCGTCCTGTTCTCTGGAGTCTCACTAATGGACATGAGAATAAGTTACCGAAAATAGCATGGAACTGGCCACTTTTTAAATAGCAAAGAAGAGGTCTGGGCATTCTCAAACTCAAACCTCTTCAATGGACAGTATAATGGGTTCTTTTTCCCCTCTCCCTGTTATGTGTCACCTAATCATTGATGTACTGCCTCCTAGGGAAAATGCCAGCCTCCATGAATAAACCACAGGTGTTGCAAAAGCACTGAGTAAACACATCTATTCCTTGGCAGAAGTGTGTCACCATCCTAGACAGCTTACACTCAACACACCAGCTGATCACAAGTGCATGGACAAACCAAGCCAAAAAAAGTAAATGAGTCCTGACCAGGAGGGCTGCATTACCAATGCCTGGGATAGGCAAAAAAGGTTTTCACTTTAAACCACTCATCAGCCATCAATAACTGGAAGAGACTGCAAATCAGAGGTGCCTAGAGAATGGATGATATAAGACAAGTGGAGGGAATGGGCAGACGTCAAAATCAGTACCACCATTTATTTAAAAAAAAAAAATACAACACAGGTGGTGTTTCAGAACAAATGGAAAAGGGATATAATATATTGAAGTGAATATAAATAAACTAAACAAGGAGAACTGAGAGGAAATGAAAAAATCAAGACAATCGAAGAACCACATATATGGATAACCCTGGTGTCAGGAAGATCATAGTAAACACATAACCAAAAGAGGAACAATGAACAAATATTGACCTAACCAACCATAAACAGTAAAAATAATGTTGATATAACTGTATGTGTCACCTGAACTGAGCCACAGTGGTTGATATTTAGTCAAATGTCTTTCTAGTAGTGTATGTAAAAGTACTTTCTGATGAGGGTGACATTTGCACAAGTACAATGAGTGAAAGAGACTCTCCTTCTAATATGAACAGGTCTCAGCTAACCATTTGAAGACCTGAATGGAAAAGCTGAGGTCAAGTATTTCCCTGAATGAGAAAGAGGGATCCCTTCTGCCTGAGTTCCTGAGCAGACATTAGTATTGCTTGCCGTCTCTAACTGAAACACCAGATCTTCTTGGTCTTGAGTTTGGCAGGGTTTAGGGTGGAACTGCAGCATCTTGGATTACAGGCCACTGTCCTACTTTGTTTTCTATTGTGATAGACACCATGACTAAAAGTGACTTTGGTAGGAAAGGGTTTATCTCCGCTTGCACTTTCACATCTCAGAACATCACTGAGGGAAGCCAAGGCAGAAGAAACCTAGGGAAGCAGGGCAGGAACATAGACGCAACAACTGAAGCAGACCATGGAGAAGTGCTCCTTACTCACTTGTTTTACGTGGCTCTTCCAGTTTGTTTGTTCTTTTACACCTGTCCAAGAGTGACAATACCTACAGTGGGCTGGGCCCTCTTAAACCACTAATTAGTTAAGAAAATGCTCCAAAGACATTCCTGTGGACAAATCTAATGGGGGTAGTTACTCAATCGAGGTTCCCTCCTACCAGCTTGTATCAAGCTGACAAAATTAAAAAATTGAAAAAAATAACCAACACACCACACCCACTGATTGCTGACCTTGAGAATCCACACCCACTGATTGCTGACCTTGAGAATTCCGTCTTCACAATCATATCAGACAGTGCCTTGAAACCTTCTTGGTCTCCCGCTCTCATTCTCAAGAGTCCATCATATCCATATAAATGAACTGGGGCATGGTGGCATACACTTATAACCTCAGTATTTGGGATACTGAAGCAGGAGAATCATACATCAAGTCCAGCATTGACTGTATAGTGAGACCTTGTCCCAAAATTAAAGAAACACAATTATACCAAAAATAAATAAATAAAAGGAACAGTAATTAGGGTTACTTACTGTAGTACTGAAAAATAAAAGCTTGTGATTTATGCAAGTTGGAAATACTGTTCTAAGTGTTACAATTATTTCTTCCTTCTGTTTCTACTTTTCACTTCTGCTGTTTCTTGCCACTGATTTGCCCATTCTATCCCCCAACCAGGATAAGCTCCTCTATAAAAATGTGCTAAATTTTATGATACATTTTTGTGTATACAGGTGTGCATATGTATATTTGCACACATACTGGTTTATAGTGATAGCTTGTCAACTGCTGCAATTTGTATTAAGTATTGTGATTGTCAGTTTGAAAAAATCTAGAGTTGTCCTGTTTAGGGTTTCTAATGCTGTGACAAAACACCATGACCAAAAGCAACTTGGGGAGGAAAGGGTTTATTTGGTTTACCCTTCCACAACACAGTTCATCTTCTAAGGCAGTCAGAGCAGAAACTCAAACAGGGCAGGAACCTGGAGGCAGGAGCTGATGCAGAAGCCATGAAAGAGTGCTGCTTACTGGATTGCTTTCCTGGCTTGCTCAGCCTGTTTTCTTGTAGACCCCGATCCTATGAGCTCAAAGGTGGTACCACCCACAAAGCTGGCCCTTCTCCTGTCAATCACTGGTTAATAAAACACCCCACAGACTTGCCTACAGCCCTACCTTACAGAAGCATCTTCTCTTCTCCATTGAAGTTCCGTCCTCTCAGATGACTCCAGTTTGTGTCAAATTGACATAAATCTAGCCAGCACAAGAATTGAGTGGGAGATGGGTCTCTGGGCATAATTGTGGGGAATTATCTCCATTGCATCAATTGATATGAGAAGACTCATCATAATTGTGGGAGAGACTACTCCCTGGGTAGGAAACCCTGGACAGTATCAAAGTGGGGAGATAAAGCTGAACACTAGCGTGCACGCACTAATTCACTGTTCTCTTCTTATGACAGTGGGTGTAAAGTGACCAGCTGCTTCAAGTTCATGCTGCCTTGGCTTCCCAGTGATGGGCTCTAACTTACAGGCCAAATAAGCACCTTTCTCCCTTTAATTGCTTTTTTCAGTTTGTTTGTTTTTTTAACCATAGAAATAGGTATTGAAACTAAGGCAAGTAATCTAGGTATTTTTTCTGAGTATACAGCAATAAATATACTAAATAAAATAACAAATTTACAAAAAAAAAGCATGGAAAAGTGAGGTAGACAGAGTAATGAAAAACACCACCAGTATATATTTAAAACAGTTATTCTGTATAATTAGATTAGTAATTATTATTATTTTCACAGGAACTATAGAGAAACACAAGTGTTAGGAGTACAAAATGCCACAGGTAGAGAGTGTTATGATCTCAGACAAGGTGTCTCGAAAGGCATTTGCTGTAAAGGTGATCTTCAAAGAAAGCCTTGTGGGACTTGTGGAAAGACAGAAACACAGAAGTCAGTGAGCCAGCTGTGTGACAGATGAGAGATGGGAGTCACTTAAAGTGAAATGAAGATAATGAACGAGGTGTGAGGTTCTGCCTGTGCCCTGAAGAGAACAGAAAGGATCTGTGGAAGGATATTAGGGATGCAGGAGAGGAAACAGCTTCTCAGGAGCTACAAGATTTAAGAAGCTGAGTGAAAAGGATGATGGCATCTCCACAAAGTGAGATTAAGGCATGGGTATGGAGAACTAGCAGGGTGGTGGAGGTGGAAACCATGTAGCTTCTCATGTTAGAAATGTTGAATTTCAACAATCCATTAAACAGAGTGATAACAAGGACCATGTTGCATAAGCAAATGTGAAGATGAGCAAAAGTGAGCATTTGAGAGGCTTCCACCTAGAGAATTCTAGTCCCTTAACTGAATTATAACAAGGGAATAAATGTACTAGAGAAAAACCCAAAGATTATCATGATAACATTCTAAATTTATTATATATACACAATTACTAACAAATGTAAAATAGAAAATTTCTCTATATGAATCTCCTTGGTTATTAAGAAATCTAAAGGTCTATACTGTTTGACACTCAAGTGTATATGAAGGAAGAGAAGGCAGAAGGGCACCCTGAAGTTACTAACAATGACAACCTCAGGATTATGCATATGGACCAGCCCTGTGGAGAGAAGTTAATCATGCCTTTAGGTGTCTTTGTACTTTTACTTGTTGTAGTAGATAATTGTTATAATTTGTAAACCATCAAATAAAGAACAAAAAAAAATGCAGTTTGCTTCCCCTGCCCAATAGTCATTTCTGATTTACCTCTAGGTGAGAAGAATAATAACACAAATTCACTGCAAAATACTGTGCAAAACATTAAGACCAAGTTGGCAGAGCAAGGGGGTGTCTTGCTGTTCTGCAAATACACAGCATATCAACCACAGATTCCAAAGGAAGAAGCTGGCACTGAAACTGCTATGCCTTGAGCAAGAGCTCAGCTCTAACGGAAACTTCAGCTTACTCTCCTTTGGCTGCAGTTAGCTGCACCGAAGAAGATTAGCACTGATTCTGTGAAGAGCCTCAGGCAAGCACATCCATGGATGCAGGAAGTTTCACACAGGAACAAGACAGCAAGCAAGCACAGTTCAGGCTGTACCTGGAAAAGTGAGTTAAGTTGTCACTGGCTTCAGGATGTCACAAGCTCTGGGTTGGATGAGCTGGCTGGCTATGGATTTGAATTGACTTTCAAGCCCAGCTGTGCTGCCCAAGCTCTTCACCTGGACAAAAGTCACTAAAGCAATGAACATAGTGGGATGACAGTGGTGGTGGTGATGATGATGATGATGATGATGATGATGATGATGATAGAAACAGCTTACTTCACAAGAAATCGTTTATTAAGTCAATTTATAGAAAATACCTAATTCAATGCCCGGCAGACAAGGTGCATATAAGTAATTCCTATTATTACATTACTATAATTCTTTTAAACATCAACATATTTAATGTTGTAGATTGAATGATATTTGTCAAAGAGATATGATGAAGTCTTAATCCCTACAATCTGAAAATATGTTTCTATTTAAATTTTAAATTTCTGTAGATGCAATCAAGTTAAAAAGAGACCACACTGGGCTACAGTGAGGCTTAAGCTAGTGCCTAGTATCCTTGCAGAAAAAAAAAATATACACACACATGCAGTCAAAAAATGACATGGAGAGACAAAGACAGATCCTACAAGTCAAAAAAAACACCAAGCATTTCCATGAACCAGCAGAATCTAAGAGAGAGACAAAGATCCTTATCTCCTGAGGAACCTGTAGAAGAAATAAAATTTGTTGACATTTTGATTTCAGATTTGCAGCTTCTTGAACTTTGAGGCAATAAATTTGTCTTTAAGCCACCAAATCTGTAACAATTTTATAGCAGTCATAAGTAACTAAAGTTTTGGACGCTATTGATAAACTTTGCTTTATTACCATGGGAACCATCTTAGAATTTATCAGTCTTGTTAATTTAGATGCAATGTATTCCTAATAACATCTGTTTACTGGACACTTAGTTTAGTGGCTTTCATAATAGATCAAAGAAGGCAAAAACAGCCATTGGCCTTCCTGAAAAGTAAACTCCTCAGCTGTAGTAAGCATTAAGTAAATAGCAGAGACACAAAATGGACCAAACTGAAAATCAGCATAGAAGAGGCTTTGACTGGAGTCTTTTAATGACCATAGAATCATTATGCTATTTCTTAGGAGATCTAACAAAATAACCAGTATTGATTACCATATTTGCTATGTACCATTCAATATTCTGGGACTTTGTATTTACTAGCCTGGTTTTGCTCACTGAAATTTGAGGGGAATTGATGTGTTAAACAAAATGAAAGGAGTATTTAAAATTCTCTCTCTCTCTCTCTCTCTCTCTCTCTCTCTCTCTCTCTCAGTGTGTGTGTGTGTGTGTGCGTGTGCGTGTGTGTGTGTGTGTGTGTGTTCTACATCATCTTAGAAGTTGCCTGACACATGTACCACTGATCTGTTTGCTAGAAATAGTCCCAGGAGGCCACTCTGGGCTTCTTGTTCATAGCATTTAGATGTTTTTCAATTATCATTTTTCATCATTATACTTATAATCATATAACTCTCATCTGTTAAACAAAAGAATAAACAATTGAAATTCCACTGACACACACCACTATTCACTTTGCAGGCTGGTAACTTACTTTAATCCATATAACCTTTGAAGTTTGGATGAAGAGCAAGATTGGCTTTAAGGATTTGCTTGAAGTTAGTACCCTTATTACTCTGTTTCTCTCTTTACAGAGAACATTGCAGTTAGGAGCTTACATTGCATCGACAGGAATAAGTTTTCCATCTGCTTTGCCACTCAGTGATGTAAACATGTTCCCAAGTTGGTCACCCAAATAGAAAGGACTGGGTGGCCTTTATCAGCCAGGTCTAGGTGTCACCTTTATCTCTCTCTCTACAGCTGGATCCACACTCTGAGGAGCAGCAGCTGTCAGTACAAATGTCTTTTCTATGTCCTTCATGAAAAGTGGGCTCTTTACTTGGAAGGGATTTGGAAAAAAGATTTTTTAAAAAAAGTGCATAAGGAGGAGCTGATGAGAGTGTGTCTATGCCATTTCTTTTTTTTTTTTTTTTTTTTGCTGCATGTTGTCACACAGCCCTTCTCAATACTCATATTACAGCCATAAGTTAATGCTGTGTCCAACCTTCAATAGAAAAACTTCTTACTGCTTTAGGCAGTAGTTAATGCAGAAGATCTTACAGAAGGATTTGGCATAGAGTCACTCCTCCATAGAAATCCTTTCCCTTCCTCCTTATAAATTGCCGCTGTGTCAAGTGCATGCCAAATACCAAATGAGAGAAGAGCAAGGTGGACATGTTGGGCATTTAAATGTGAATACAAGTGTGGATGTGGATGGATACTGACAAATACTGTTGATTATCAACCACAGTGATTTTTTGACCCAAAGAGGACAATCTACAAGTTCCAGAGAGGGTTTTGGTTGGTACATTAGGGTGTGTATGTTATTTGCACATAAATGTAGTGAACAGGCCTCACTCATATAAAATAATTACTAAGCTTAGTTTGTCAATAGCAAATTAAGAAGCTCAGATATTGGGATTGATTGGGCAGGAGACAAAAAGAGAGTGAGAAAAAAGACAAAAATTTTAAAAGCTATTAAGAATAATACAGAAAGAAAATACATAGCATTTCCAGAGATATTGAGATATGCTTTGTGTACAAAAAAGTAACAGTTGATTTCCACTTGAGGAGTTGAGCCTGGCATAAAACACATATTCTGTCTTGATAATATGTGAGGAAGAACATTCCAGATTGAAGGACCAGAGTTTGTAATCTCTAAGAGTATTATTCTTGCAGATTAAAAAAAAATATATTCATTTCAGTCAAAACGAAGATTTAGTCAGTCAATAATTTTTGCTTTAGTTTTTCAAGCCTTCATGCATTCTTGGATTTTTATATTATGTATGCACTACTATTAGAAAGACAAAGGCTTTAAACTTGAATAGATTTAGCAGCAAATCCTGTACCTAGATATTTAACTGTGAAAATCTACCTAACATCTTGAAGCTTTGAAGCTTTGTTTTTTTTTCTTCACCAGATTTTTTTTAAAAAGCACAGTTAGTTCTGAATAGTAAATTCAGTAATTTATTGGCAATGCAATTAATAACTGCCTCTTTCTGTTACCAGATTGTTCTGGAAATGGGAGAAGAGATGCATCCCAAAGCCTACAGACATTTTCCAGTGTCTGTTAATTATCAGCAGCAAATTAAATAGGCTAGACAAATTTTATTTTTACTTTTTCATTCTCTCTTCTCTAGCATCCTCCCACTAAGCAAGTTCAAAAGCAAACAGATTCAGTCTTCCTGGTAGATGTGTAAAAGTTTAGTATTTGACAATTAAGGTATACAGCAGAAGCTAAACAGGGGAGCTGTCCCGCATGTACGTAGAAATTTAGGGACAAAATGTGTGAGAAGCTAATCCCTCTGTTAGCATTAGGGACAGCATTTACTTCATAGCAATACTGGAAAGGAAACAATCCTAAGGGATAACAAAGATCACTTAAGTTTAAAAGGCTTCCATGGAAAGGGGAAAACCTATGAAGTAGGTAGGGTGACACAGTGAACAAAGTGCCCCAGAATTCTAAAGAATGGAGGTCATCAGCACAACTGGATTGGGTGAGAAAGATGGAGAATTAAAACTACCAGATTTCCTATGTGCAAGGGCACTTGCATCTCTCTAGGCATCCTGTTTGGTGGAGGGTTATGAAGAGAATGAACATTCCAAAGTTCCCACATGGCATAGAGCCACACAGGCAATGTACATGTAAGATGTTTCAAGCCTGTCATACCAAAGGCAAGGAAAAAGATGGAATGCATCTGACAAAGGTGGTGGAGCTATAGTAGATGTGAGAGCACTAGTTTAAGAAAGCAGTGAGGGAGGAGAATTGGAAGAAGCTACATGGAAACTTGGAATGCTATGTAGCAAACTCATGAGAATCCTGACTGTACCTCACCGACTTTTGTCAGTAGAGATGGTTAATGGTAAGTACTTAAGTAAAGAAAGCAGTTGACAAAAAAAAAAAAAACATAGATTTTGGAGTATGTCAAATCCCTTTATACATAAAGAGAGAGCTGCTGAACTGTTGGCACAGCCCAGCTGAGATGAAGGAGAATCAATTGGTCAAGGACTAGAAATTGCATCTGTGTGGCTTTCTTCAGCAATAGTACAGAGCAGAGCACAAGCCAGAACACTAGGCAGTGGACAACTTGAGTCAGTATGTAAAAGGGATGAAAATGGAGAAGACCAAAACTGAAACAAACAAGAATCAGCATCTCAGAAGGCATAGATTTGATCTGTGATTTGATGTTTAGGATCACTGAGAAGATGGAGGGGAAGGGGGGTGCAAGAGGATGAGGATGAAGAGCAGGAGGAACTGGGGGAGAAGGAGAAGGAGAGATATTCTGTTTTACAAGTTTATTTTGTTATTATGGAGAGGGCGAATAGAGGGGGAGGAGAAATAGAGGGGCGAAGGAGAGAAGGAGAAAGTATAAGGTGGAGAAAGACAGAGATAGAAACAGAGAGACAGAGAGAGAGAAAGGTGTTTGCGGAGGTCAGAGGACAGTTCCATGCAGTCAAGTGCTTGGGCTCTAGAAATCAAACCCAGATCTTTACCTGGGTTCTAGAGATCAAATTCAGATCTTTACCTAGGTTCTAGAGGTCGAACTCAGGTCATTAGGCTTGTGCAGTATGTGCCATTACTTGCTGAGCCTGGAGTTATTCTTCTTAAGCTAATTTTCATCTAACATATGTTGTATATCTACCATAGGTGGGCCATAAATAAGATGTAAGAAACAGCATTGAGTAAAGCCCAGTCTGCCTTCAAGGATCTCTCCATGCAATGGAAAAGAACCAACTCTCACCTTAGGTGTCTTGTCTTAGAAGGCATCAGATTCTATGGGAAAGAATGCTTCTGAGATCACCTCAAACTCCAGAGAACATTGTAAGGACAAGAATATACCTCACAGAACCAAAAGAGAATATGTGCTTCTCCGGAAGAGTATTAGAAGCGTAGATAGTAGGGCTCTAAGAAATCACATCGATCTTCTCAATTGCTATTTGATCGAGTCTTGCCATATGTCCTATCTTTCTCTGATGTCTTGTATTATCTCATAGGAGCTTGAAGAATCAACATTTCACCCAGCTAATAAGGCAAGCAAAAGATATTAAGGTCAATTTATACTAATGCCAAGTTCTGGAAAGCAGACATGAGTGCCTTAGCCCTGCTAAGGGACTAGATTGGCTGCCCGCTGGCCCAGATGCTCACAATTCTGCCTATCAGTTGGAGGGTTACAAGGCTACCTCGTTTAAATGAAGAGAGAATTTAAATGGGGCAGATGAGAAGAAGAAAAAGAATATCCAAGTGCTTGGTCTCAGTGGGGGATATGGCTACATCTTTCACTTGGTTTTCACTGCAAAGCAGAGGTCAATTATGCTCGCCATTTGTTAGGAATATTTGATATGTCAGACATTATACTTTGTATGGCGGGGTGGATCTTGAATTGGTATTTGTAAAAGCAGAGACAATGGCTTGCATTTAGGTAGATTATTTAAGAATATAACCCCAGGAATGAACATTATGGCATGAAAAAGGGAGACAAAACAAGAGGGTGATCAGCTCTTAGAGTTTCTAAGGATCTTCGGGAAATATTTGCCAAGCCTGTTCACTCAATAAGTGTGTAGAGGGATTATTCATTCATCCCTCACCTCATTGGTCTAGGACAGCTCCAGAGTTGTCCTTTCTCCCAGAATTATAATATGTGTTCAGAGCATTCTGATCTTCAGGATCATAGAAAGTATAAGGCAGGAAATGATAGAGTGTCACCCTGAGACTGGGGCATTTACACCTAGTGAAATTAGTCCAACATGCCTGAGATTGATCACTAAAGAAATCACTGCACAAAACATGGAGCCAACAGAATATGAAAACATGCATACTGGGATTCCTCCACAAGCAATGTCAAAAGATAAAGGCCAGATGTACAAGGCAGAGTGCTGGAAGGTAAATGCAAGAGCAAAACAAAGGAAGAGAGAAAGGAAGAGGGGAGAGGGAGAGAGAGGGAATGAGGATCTCATTAATTTCCCTCAATCGTCTTGTTGTTTAAACATTTAAGTCTCCAATTAAATATGAACAAAGTCATACTCAGGTTAGATAAATAACGTGCCAAAAATCATGCAACCAGAATTAAAATCTAAGTTCACTCAGCCATAATATTTATGCAGAAGTTAATTAGACATAGCCTCTGCCTTCAAGAAGATTGCATTTCTGCACATCACAGCATCATAAAGGATCATCTAAGTGAGCAAGAGGAAGCCAGGAATGACTCAGATACTCCAAAAATGTTGATTATATCTTGTCTCTAAATAACTTTAGGGTATCGAGGGACTAAAAACACAGACAAGTTTGGGTTGTGATACTCTTGCTGTGTTCTTTACAGATTCATCTGTTGAGACTTAAAGCAGGAGGCATGGGAAGGCCAGCACATGGCTGCCTAAGGGTTCCAGTTGAATTGCTGCCAGCCTGAAGGTCTTGGCAGTGTCAGTACTAGGATCTAAAAGCAATGAACTTAGCACAGGACAGAAGAGAAGGCTCTGCATTTGAACTGAGCGCTTAGCCTTCTACAAGATTAAGGCTTGCCCTCTGGGATTCTGTTTTCATCCAAAATTTTAATGTTTGTACCATACTTAGCATATTAATGATATAAGTTCCTACATGTCATCCTCAGGGCATATACAAGTGTGGACTTTGGGGGCTATTCGGGCCTGTAACTATTGCCAGTTATTCAAATGGAATATTACCAAAGTAACAGGAATCTTGAGAAAGTACTAGCACACTGAGATGTGGGCAAAACTTGCAGTTGATGTTGAAGTACTGACTGATCTTGGGCCAACCATCATACATGCAAAGATTACCCCAACAGTGGCTGGCAAGGAATAAGGCAGAAATTTTAAGAATTGATGATGAATAGTGTTGGGGAAAATGTTAAGAAGAATGAAGAAGCCAATCTGAGTCTTCATGGCCATGCATGATTCTGTAACTATGAGAGACATTAGTCCACTTACTGTATTTCCACTACCTTGTGTTTGTATTCATTTATTCCACAAACATTTACCATAGAAAACATCATTATGCCAGATACTCTAAACACACAAAGAAAGATTCCTAGTGTCCAGGATTTGATAGTACAATGAGGCTGAAAAGTAAAGCAGACACACACATACACAAATGCCAACTAAAGACTGTCATATTGACAATCTTCACTAGGCATTGTGAGAATGCAAAAATCTTTCATAAAACCAAATAGTATATCCTGGTGGTTTGGCTAGGAAAGAATTCTGGTGTTAGCAAGTAGGAGGAAGACATTTCTATGAGGAAAACTGAAAGGTGAGATATTAGAGCTGACTGTGAGTGGGAGGGATGAGAAAATAAACATGATTGGTATGAGTTGTTATTAGACATCCCAATAGAGATGGAAAATGAATAGTTGAATGGTGAGTATGAGATTTGAAAGTGATGTCTGGCATTCAGCAAATTAATATGGTTAACGCCCGATATTAGATTCAGTCATCAAGAGAATGGATTTGTAAGGAAAGAACACATGAAAAATACCACATGAGAAATACCATGCTCAAGGCTGCACCCAATGAAGACCTTAGGTAGTCAAGTCACTTAGAAAAAACAACCAGGACAGGAGGAACAAAGCCAAGAATATTATTTTGTTTTTATTGTATTAAAATGTACTTAACAAGATGATTATTTAATTGATAAGTGTAAAACACAGTGACATTAAATTGATCACAATATCGTGTAACCATCACTGATATCTATATCCCAAATTTTTAAAGTTCTCCTTAATGATGTGTCTAATAAAATAAATAAATAATGCCCTGTTTCCACTTCTCTGAGTTCTGATAGCCTCTTCTCTACTTTCTGTAAGCATGAATTTGCCTAAGTATTTCATGTAAATGGGATCACTATAATTTTTGCCTTAACATGAACAACTTCTTTAGCTAAGTAACATGCTTTTCAAGGACCTCCTATGTTACAATATGGGTCAAAATTCATTCATTTCTATGGATAAATAATCCTACATGTGCTGGACTTGACTTCAGATTCTAAATGATTGAATGAAAGCATGCATAGATGAATGGGTGGCTTCAGACTGCTTGTGGCTGACATCTCTTTGTTCCCTGGCAGACAGTCTAATGGGAGAATGACAAACCATACTCCACTCTTCATTCTTCAGAGAGTCTTGCCTAGAGCAAGTTTTCAATACTGTATTATTGAGTGATTGCCATCAAAAATTAATCCTGATTGAAGAAATCCCCAATGTTCCTATTGGTATTAACCTGAGGGCTTCCAATTCTAATAACCTATACTCATTATTCATTTTCAAAACCTTAACCTCCACACTCTCTCAATAAACCTGTTAGCATACCGGCCTTCCTACTATTCTCCAACAGCCTACACACTTCAATAGCTCCACTTTCATCTGTGATGCTGTATCTACTTAGCATGCTATTCCATTCTATCCAGCTGGAGATTTCATTGTGTGAGGTTTAAGGCTTTAAGGTTTCAGCTTAAAAGCCCCATTCTCCAGATCAGATTTCTATGGCATTTTGCACCCATATCTATTGTAGTATCATCTATATTTTTGAAGAAATATACTAATTTCCATTTGTATGCAACTAATAACACTGTATTAAAACACAGGAAACAAAAAGTATAGAACTACAAGGTAAAGCATTTGAAACTATCGTAAGTGTTCATGCCAATACTCTTTGTGTTACTGCTAGGTCACAAGGACAAAAATATTGCTAAGAATAGAAATGACCTCAACTATTGAACTTGGTGTGAGTGGTAGTTACAGAACACTGTATCCAGTGGCAGCAAATTGCAAGTTCTTCCCAGACTTACAGAGAATAGTCATTCATAAATAGAGATACAGCTTTAACACTGTGTATGTGCTATGTGTGAGTACACATTTGTGTGAGACTGTGCACATATATATGAAGGCATGTATATATATATATATATATATATATATATATATGTGTGTGTGTGTATGTGTGTGTGTGTGTGTGTGTGTGTGTGTGTGTGTATGTGTGTGTGTGTGTCCATGTGGAGGCCAGGGGTCAAAGCAGACTGTCTTCTTCAGTTTTTCCCCATCTTAGCCCAGTCAGCCTGACTATTCAGGGAGCCCCACTGATGCCCCTGTTTCTGCATCCCAAATCCTAAAGTACAGACAAGAGGTGTGTTGCCATTGCTTGACCATCTCCTCAGATTTCAATTAAACAAATTTAAAACAACAGAAATTCTAAAAAAGAAAAAAAATAGCCTTTCTATCCAGAATGAATTAAAATGAGCATCAATAACAGCAGAGCAAATGGATAGTTTCCAACTATTTATAGATTAACCCCACTGTTAAATCATATTTGGATCAAAGAAGTCTCAAGATAAAGTTTTATAAAAATGGGATACAAGTTTCCACAATGGATAGGATAAATCAGGAACAGTGCTCCAAGGAAAACCTACAGAAAAAGTATATATAAAAAAAATAAAAATTTATCTGACTTCTAACGTAAGAAACCAGAGAAAAAAGTATACCAACCTAAGCCTAAAGCAGAGCAAAGAAATCATGGAAATGTGTGAAAACTGAAAATCACATATAAACCTCAACAAGAGAATGTTGTTCTATAGAAAGACAAACAAAATTGATAAACATCAATTTGAACAAGGTGAAACTAAGAAGGAAAAACAGGAAGTATTCAAATTATCAATCTGGAAAGTAAAGAGAACACATCATAGAACTCATAAACATCAAAAATGAAAATGAAGAAGTGTAGCTGGAAGTTTTTCTGTGTCCCGCATGGCCCACAGCAGCTTATGAAAAATAACCACTCAGAGGCTTAATATTAATTATAAACACTTTGGTCTATGGCTCAGGCTTCTTGCTAGCTAGGTCTTATAATCTTAAATTAAACCTGTCTCTTAATCTATGTAATGCCATGTGTCTCATGGCTTTACCTGTGTTGCATTAAATCTTGCTTCACCAGGCGGCTCTCAGTGTCTCTCCCACCCCTGACTGTGAGGTCAGGTGGGATTGGAGAAACTTCCATCTACAAAGAAGTATGATTGGTATGGTTTGAATGTCTCCCATAGGTTCATTGCTCCCCAAGTTGTCATGGTGCTGTTTGGGGAGGTTGGAGTTGGGACCTAGCTGGTTATAGAGCCTAGCATTGCTTATGCCTAAATTAACATGTTGTAGTTGTATAACTGTTTGTCCCACTATGCTCTGCATTCTCATTTTTTGGACTCATTTTGGTCAAGAGTAGTCCAGGCTGCTCTTTATCTTGTGATGGAGGCAGCAATGACCTTGAACTTCATCCTTCTGCCTCTCTCTCCTATGTGCTGGAATTAAGAGAGATTCAACTTTTCTTTTGTTGTTTTGAGACAAGCTCTGATATGTAATCTAGATGGCCCTGGAGCTTCCCAAGGTCAAGGATTAGCTGGAAGTCCTGATCCTGCTGCTTCAGCCTCTGTAGTGTCTAGAATAACAGAGTTACTTGCCTCCACCATCCCACTTTAAGCCATGTTGAGAAATGAACCCCAGGATTCTGGTGTTCTAGGCTAGGCCCATACCCACTAAACAAAATCCCTAGCACTGTTAACAGTTTTTAAAAATAGTATCTTACTGAAAGAACTCCCATGTCTAGATGATCCTAGAATGTGGAATAATCAAGATGCTCTGTAAGTGTCTAATCTAAACTGATACCCAGTTTAGATTAACCAGAGATGAATTATCCCAATAGACTACAATTTAGATTTCTTACTATTCATGTTGTTCCAGGAAAAAAAAGAATCTTGTAAAATACAAGATAAAATAAAATTTAAAAAAATTGTAAAATACAAAAGGTAAGTAGCCAAGTTTGAGGACACAGTAAGCTAGTGGAGTCAGCAAAGCAAGAACCTAATCCTCCAAAACTGAGCCTGATGTTTCCTCATCATCAGCCCTGACAGGCTCCATCTAGGACTTCTGCCTATTCCTTTATGACTACCCAAGCAAACAGCACCTGAGGTCATGCAGGAGCTTCTGGAAATCTTGGTTGCCACAGAGTCCCTGTGCTCTCCTGACTGTGGGGAGCCAGGAGCTCACTGTTCCAGCCAGGTGTGTACTCCCTGAGGATTAACTGGATTCTACTTGCATCCTCTCAATTGCCTATGAAATGCAAATGTGCTCTGCTCACACACAGATGCCATCCATTGTCAGTGTCTGTGCAGGGGCTGATAATGCCAATTAAATGCCAAGGCTCACTTAACAGGTGTGCTGATTGCCTCTGCAGGATGATTTACTGGAGCAACACCCTGTTGTGAAGCAGACAGGGAAGAACATTCTGTCTCCTTGTCATCCCGATCCTGGTTATTAGCTTTCACATTTGGGCTTCACTGGCAAGAGTGAACTTTTTCTCCCTAAAAACAAAATGGGAATCATGTTACTTAGGTGCAAGCTAAACCATTCACATTGTTTGGCCATTAGTATCAGCATCACAAGACTGCTACGCAGGCCCTTCCTCCACTCTGTCCACTCTACTCACAGCTTCCTGAGGAGGAAAAAACCCTGGTGTGTCATTTTCCTACTCAAAAGCCCAGAGTGACTTCCTATCATACATTTAACGAAATACATATTCTTCAGCAAGGTACTCAAAATCCTTTATTGGCTTCATTCTATTTTTACAAGAGCCTCCTGTATCATCATTCCACTGTAAAATCTGAAATTTATCATTCTGTTTCTTCAAGCTAACTTCTGGGGTGTCTTTCCCTGCATACTGCATCAGTCTAGAGCTATGTCAAAAGAAAGAGCAGAAGGAAGGGAAGGAGAGAGGGAAGGAGGGGAAGGGGAAAGCAGCTTTATAGATATCTGTAATTATTTTTTTTCTACTACAATCCCAAGGGCATTTATGTAGAATTTCTGGATTTTGAGCACTGACTGCACATCTGAGCATGCAAGTTGCTTGGTTGGTGCCAGAATACATTACGTTATTCTCATTTTGCGGAAGAAAAAAATGAGTGTGTGAGTAACAAAGAGTTTGCCCAATGCCATGAAGTTAATGAAAGGTACAGGTCAGAATTAAAACACGATACACAGAAGTCCCAGCAGACCAGCAATTCCTTGTCACAGTCTCTATTGGCATCCCGAGTAATGAACTATTTATAACTGAACACCATGTGCCTGACAACTACTCATTTCAATGACATCAAAATTTTGAATGCAAGAGAAGAGAAAACACATCATTTTTACCTGGACACTCACCCTACCCAAAGAAAGACTTTATTAAAATATTTTTCAGCATTTTGTTTTGTCTTGGGGGAATACCTGATGAAGAGTTTTTGCACCCCTATAGGCCTCTCCACCAACACAGCAATCCAAATCAGACCAAATCAGACCAAATAAGAAAAAGCCCAAAGTTTAAGGCGTTAAGCGTACCTGGGTAACTCTCTGGCCCCCACAGAGAGGAAACAGGAAAGAGAAACCAAAAAACCACATGTCTGTTTAATAGGGTGCAGTTTAAATACCTGTGGGAGTGGTCTTGAGCTTCTCTGGGGGAGGAGCCGTGTTTAACAGGGCTTTCTGAGGGGTAGGGTCTGGGCAGAGGTGGATCTTCCACCAGAATATTCCAGAATCTTTGGGTATATGGGTGCCAGAGTGCCAGGAGCTGAGGTGGAGCTTCCACCAGAACACCTGCCTCTGCCTCCCCTTTTTTGCTTTAAGGAAGTCCATAGGTTTGTAGTACAAAAAGTGGCTTTAAGTCTTCCCAGCATAGATACTGGGATTGGTGATAATATTTTTATTTACTCTATTTCTGGGAGCCACAGGGACAGATTTATTTCATGTCTGTGGGATTATAAAACAGATACTGTCAGCCCAGATACATCAGAATTCGGTGTGTAGTTTACCATTGGTTTCTTTGCTTTACCTGTCAAGATCCTGTTCAGGGGAAAGCTTTGGCCATGGCTTCCATTCAAGCCTGGCCTCCTTCCCCCTATTCCATGGCTGGAATGACAGATCCTGCTGATTTCAGATGGGGCTAAGAGAAGCAAGCCCAGAGACAATTTTCATTTCAAAGTCTAAACATGAAAAGCGCTCCCTTGCTGAGTAAATGAACCTGCTGTTTTCCTGCTGAATCAACCTCTGTGAAGGGGAAGCTGGAGTTGGCAGGACTGAGAAAACGGGAAGGGAAAACAGAAGTTTGTCACTTCTGTTGTTTCATTTTTCATTTTTTTATTTAGATTTTAAAGCTATGGTTAACTTAGCTGTAAGAATGAACTGTGATTTCCTAAGACGTATGGGAAAGGTGGAGAGTGCTTATTTAAAAACAAGGTCAAGCCTGTGTCTCTTTATCTAATTAGTCTAATTGTCACACAAAGCAGTTTGCCTCAGAGCCAGGCTCCTGAAGCACTTCCTACATCTGTTGTTGGAGGTCCTAAACTTCCGTCTTCTTTTGAATTGGAGGTTCAACCTTCAGGAATCCAATACCAATAAAGGAGCAATTTAAGAAAACAAAACAAAACAAAAAAGGCACCAGGTTTTCCACAGTAGGAAGAAGGGCAGATTCTGGGCAGGCAAGTTAAGGGTCCGAGGCTCTGTTTCCAGGGAACATACCACCCATACCTAAGGGTCTGCAGAGCTCAGCTATTTTGGTCTTTTAATGGGTTTTGGGTCTGGGATAATTTTCATTGTTTAGGAGGGTTGGTTACAAGTTGTTGTTAAGGGTTAGGAAAAGGGCTAAGCAAGGGAGATTCGATTTAAGGTTCTTGTTTTAAAAAAAGAGAAAAGAAAAAGAAAAAGACAATTACTAGTTTTAAATACTTTATATTGGATTGGATTTTTTATATTGTATACAAATCAAATATATTGAAATTGATATTGTTAGAAAATGCTATATGTATATTTCTAATTTTGTTCAAGATATTGTACTTACACCATTCATTTAACAATGTAATACAATTTGCTGATCCTTGAATGTTATTATTACCAACTATTAGGATATAGAGAAATGAAAGTTAGTAGTTAGACATTACAATAGAACTTGTAGTCATATTAGGTGTGTTTTCAAGATCAAGCAGATATATTTTAGATAGACAGGTCATGTTCAAACCTTTCAGAGATCTACAGAATATGGCATTTAAGATGTTTTAATAACTTAGAAAATTTTTCTTTTTTGTTATGACTATGAGACATGTTGGCTCCTGGCAGTACCAATCTACTTCAGAGAAAATATGGGCATTGAAGAAACTGCATATGGAGTTAACTTTCATTGCGGCAAAAGTTAGCCACTGAACAACAAAGTATCCTGGAATCAACTGCTGACAACAGGACAAAATGGACAGACAGGACATGAAACAAAGGACTACTGATTCTTGCCAAGACAAGTGTGGTTGTGGCTTTATCAAAAGGCATCTTCTGAGGCCAAGACAATATGGCACCATCCCTGAAGTGGCCTTTGCAAGCTAGAAAAGGTACCATGCCCTTTTCTTCGAAGGCAGCTGAACAGGCAGTGGGCTGATGGCTTCTGATGTACAGTGGAATAGCAGCTGAAACAGTTATTCTTTTTTTTTTTTTTTTTGGTTTTTTGAGACAGGGTTTCTCTGTGTAGCTTTGCGCCTTTCCTGGAACTCACTTGGTAGCCCAGACTGGCCTCAAGCTCACAGAGATCCGCCTGGCTCTGCCTCCCGAGTGCTGGGATTAAAGGTGTGCGCCACCAACGCCCGGCCGAAACAGTTATTCTTGAAGAGTATCTAAGCTCACACCTCTCAATAGTAGACTGGCATTTAATAGAGGGATGTGGAGAAGAATGGGATGCCAAGATGAAGCCACACATACACATAGCCAAGAAGAATGGACATCTAAATTTAAAAAAAATCAACAATTTCCAGAATTTAAAATCCTGAATCATGACATGACACTAGTGGAATTCAGGTGTTTCTGGTGCATGGATTGCTCTCACCAAATGTGAGGCCGAACTGTTGACCTTGTGTACATCCTACTTCACAAATGAGTCTGTCAGATACGCTAAGCCTATAGGCTGAAGATGATGCCCCAACGCTGTGGAGAAACCTTGGGTGACTGTCCAGGCAGCTGGCTGTTTCTGTCAACTCACATTTTTTTTTTTGGAAGTTGCTTGCATGCACTTCCTGTTTTTATTTTTGTTAGGTAATGTTATTTCCTTCTTGGGTCTCTGAGGGAGTTGAAGATTAGTTAGTTATAGTTGAAGATTAGTTAGTTATAGTTAAAGATTAGTTAGGATAGAAAGTGAATCAGGTACATTTTGAACTTACCAAATAGGATAAATAATGGAATTATTTTCTCTGAATTTGTCAAATACAAATGGACTAGACATTGTTTAGGTATTTATTGCTTGTATATATGGTATATAGTTATTGTACTTTTGTATATAGTTTTTCTTATATAAGTTATAACCTTTTTCCTTTTTTCTTTTTATTACAATAGAAAAGGGGAAATATGGTGATATTTTATTTGTACTGAAATGTGATTTTATTCGTATGTTAATAAATAAAGTTGCCTGGGGGTCGGAGTTAATAGCAAGCCATAGCAGAAGTCTGGCAGTGGTAGCACACACCCTTAATCCTGATTACATGACAGGCAGATCTCTGTGTGTTCAAGGATACAGCCAGCATGGAGACACACGTCTTTAATCTCAATACCAACCACAGAAGACCTGGAGGTCTCTATAGATGGGCAGTGATGAGGAGGTCATATGGTTGTGTTTACAACCAATGAGAAGGCAAAATAGAAAGTCTATAAAAAGACAGACACACAGGAAGTAGCACTCTTGTGGAGAGGTTGGACAGCAGCGGCAGTGAAGGGTAAGGTTTTTAGTGCTTAGCTACTACTCTGACCTCTTGGGCTTTCTTCTCTACATTGGCTCTGTGTTTCTTATTTAACAAGATGGTTACATCTACACAGCTACTCAGTTTCCTGGTTATAGGAAGAGAAAGTAAGGGGCAGAGAGATCAAACACGTAAGTCAGAAGACACAGCATGTCAGTTAGACAATAGAATGAAACTAGAAAGATCTACCATATAATATGAATGTCAGAGTCACAATACGTACTGTACTCTTGAAAATTGCTGAGAAAATAGATTTAACATTTTCATATCATAGACACAGAGGCTAAGTATGTGGGGCGATGCTATGCTAATTAGCTTTACTTAATTATGCCACAGTTTATATATACATCAAAATACCAAGTTGTATATCATTTGTATATGTATAAGCTTATTTATCAATTAGAAAGAAATAAAAATACGAAATTTTTTCTCTGTCTGGAACGATCTGTATCTTCAGGTGGCTATGAGTAAACTTTGTATAAAAACCTAGAGAAGAGAGCAAGACAGGAGGGAGTTTCTAGACTGTGTAGAATGTTTCCTGAGACTAACAAGAAAGACAGGGATATTTGTACCTTCACAGGTGATCTCTGAGTTGAGAATGAAACACAGGCCCTTGTGTGTGCTACTCAAGTGCTCTAACACTGAGCAAACCTCTGTCTCCAAGTACTGTGATTCTGAAAACATACACTTATTACCCTCACATTATAATAAAAAAAACTGCTTATTAACTAAAGGGACCAACCAGAAATTTATGGTATGACCCTGTTGCTGAGGGTATAGGATTATACCACACAGGACATGAAGAATCAATTTGGATTGACAAGGAAGCTTGCTCTCTGCTGGCTAGCTTTTATTGTAACAGAAGGGACTAAATAGTCTCCTAGGGAAAAATATTCAACAGTCACACCCAGCTGTGAACTCTTAAGAACTACAATAATGACCAACATGTCAAGATACCCACACAGATGCAATAGTGACACTAACTTTATGGAGGTAACTAATCACTTTCTGATTGGCCTTCTTCCCAGGTGAAAATATGGCTGTTATTATAAATCTGTCCAGGAACTCTAGATGATGACCTCACAGGCCCCAGGAGTGGACTGTCTTCTATTATTCTGCTAAATAAACATTGTATCAAATTGTCCCTGAAATTGAAATACTGTGCACATAGTTTAGTTCTCAGATGCCAAAGAGTAATGGGCAGTGGTTAACATAGAAATTCACAACTAATCAAAGTGCAAAAAAAAAAATTGTGCTCGGTCACAAATGAGACATTGGCATCACCACAAACGGGACTTCTATGTTACACATCCCTCCTTGGGTTCAGGGACCATATCAGAAAAGAAAGCAAAAAAAAAAAAAAAAGTAAGAGACAGAGATTTGAGAAGACTGGACCTCAATAGTATCCTCTAGATACCATAGGATTGGTCCATCCATGAACTCACAACAACTGTGGTTGCCTGTACAAGACCTGTTTAATATCAAGCCAGTCAACATTCTATCATGGATGAGAGAAGAATCTCATGAGCCTACAACCCTAACTGAGGAGCTACTGACATTTGATGGCTTCTGGGGGAAAAATAGTTGGTTTTCTTTAAGGGTGTACCCCCTCATAGATTGACCACAGTCCAGTGGATGGCCCTACACCCATGACTTTTAGGCAGCACAAATTTGATTTGGACATGATATATAAAATTGAGAGAAGGTATGAAGGTAGAGGTGGATCTGCGAGGATGTAGGGGGACAGGTGGAGTGAACATGATAAAAACACATCATATGAAATTCTCAAAGATCTATAATTAAAATAGCATATCAACATGTTGACTCTAATAAAAATATTATGGTAAACAGCAACAAGAAATTTTAAGTCTTTCTGCTACTATTTAGATCTTTTCTCTGGGATTAATAATTAGTAGGGCCACAGGATGCCATGGAGTGCCTCAGAATATAGTCTCATGAAGCCACTGGAGGATGTCTATCTCTGCCTTACTGATTCTTCTAAGAGTTTTGAAGGTAATACAACTCTACACACTGCTTTTGTGGCTTCCAAAAATGATTTCAAAATTCATATGCCTTTTTACGTTGCTTTTTAATCCTCCTCCCCTGCTGACTTCTCCCCAATATACTTCCAACTCATTGGTCCAGTTCCACTCCCAAATAGTCCCTCCCCTTCTGATTTCATGTCACATATATCCCATTTCTCTCTCTCTTTTTCTTGCTCTCTACTACCTTAGGACCTTTTATTTTCCTATTATGTCCTATGGTCCCCTTTCAACTCTCATTATTTACATTTTACACATACACACACACACACACACACACACACACACACACACGCAATTAAATTCTAGATTTAAACAAGTCTTACTCTCTGAGTATAGCTCATTAAATTAATGATGTCTAGTTGCATCTCTTTTCCTGCAAATGCAATGATTTTGTATTTGTGCATTAATAAAACCATATATATGTATATATCACAATTTCTTTATCTACTCATGATCATCTAGCCTGATTCCATTTCTCAGATATAGTCTAGCAATAAGCATTACAATGCACATATATTTGGAGTTTGTTGACTTAGAGCCCATTAGATATATACCCAGTAGTCCTATAGATAAATCACATGATAGATCTAGTTTCCATTTTTCTGAAGAAGCTCCATAATGGCTTACATAGTGACTGCTTAAATTTACATTCCCAACAATAGTGAATGAGGATCCTCTTTTTCCACTTTCTCACCAGCATTTACTTTTTTGGTTTTGTTTTGGTTGGTTGTTTTTTTCTTTGGTGTTTTTCTGGATGATAGCTATCCTGACTTTGGTAAGATAGACTCTCAGCACTTTTAATTTGCATTTTCCTAAAAGCTAAAATCTGTTAGCCATATGTAGTTTTTCTTTGAGGACTATCATCATCCCATTTATTGATTTGATGGTTTGATTTTTGCTATTTCATTTTAGCAATTATTTATATTTAATATTCTAGATATTAATCCCCTGTCTACTATATAATGGGGAAAGTATTTTTCCCATTGGGTAGGTTGTCTTTCTACTCTGCTGAAAGTTTCCTTTACTATGTGGAAGCTTTAAATATTTTTTATTTCCTGTAATCTAATTTGTCAGTTCTTCAGCTTATTTTGATATTTGAGTCTGTGTTGTGAGAGATCTTGTCATATTGCTTTGCCTCTAACAGTTGGGTGCCCAATTCCTTTCCACATTTAAGAAATGTATGTTATAATTTTAATGAATAAACTGACTCTAGGTTTTGTCTCAGCTTTCTTTCATCCCATGGTTTCTTAACTTTTGTATGCTGATAAAATCTCAGAGTGCTTGAACCTTTTGGTCAGGTTCATGTATTTTATTTTTCTCATTAATATTTAGTGTAGTATTCATTTGTCCTCCATTCTTAATACTCTTTCTTCTGCTTAGCTAAGTCTATTGGTGATGTTTTTTACTGTGTTGTTTTCATTTAATTTATTGAGCTATTTGTTGTTTTTCAAAAATCTCAAATCCTTACTTTTTTTGTTGGTAACTTTTTCAAACATTTTGCCATTTCTTTCATCTAATTTGTGCACCTTTTCTTTCATGTCACCAAGCTTCCTCTCCTGAATCTATATTGGATCCATCTGGTTGTTTGTATGCTCATTGGGGTTACTTATCATTTTTTTTTTTTTTTTTTTTTTTTTTGGTTTTTCGAGACAGGGTTTCTCTGTGTAGCTTTGCGCCTTTCCTGGAACTCACTTGGTAGCCCAGGCTGGCCTCGAACTCTCAGAGATCCGCCTGGTTCTGCCTCCCGAGTGCTGGGATTAAAGGCGTGCGCCGCCGCTGCCCGGCTTACTTATCGTTTTTATGAGGAAACTTGAAATCTTTACCTGTATTGTAGCATTTTCAATATCTTTGAGTTCAGTATTGAGGAGCTATGTTGCCTTGTTTTTTATATATTTCATGTTTCATGTGACTTGCTCATCTGTTGATTTGGATATTACTTCCAGTTTCACTTTGGCATCTTCTTATTGAGTAGCATCCTCTTAAGGGGTCAATCCACAGTACCACTTTTAGAAGAATCTTGTGTTCTTCCTCATCCAACTGGGAAGTCATATGGTGAGAGCTGTGCTCAGGTTGGCTTCTTTTCTAAACATTTTTCTTTTTAACTGTGCTTTTAGAATATGCAGTGAATGCCTCTGTGAATGCCTTCCTACCTTTGGAATAAAGTTTAGGTTTTCTTATTCACGAGGAAGGGCTTTGAACCTACGATCTCATCTAGAAGTCCCTGGGGGGTGGTGTCCTTGAGAGTGATTCTGTCATGAACGCACAAACGCTGCTGTCCTTTTTACATAAGGGGACTCTCGGTTTCTCCCTCTCTTGGACTTTGCACTTCCGCCATGAGACGATGTGGCAACGAAGACATCATGTGATGTCCTTTTACCTTCCCTCATACAGCACTGCAAGTCAACAAATTTTAATTAATTATAAATTACCTTGTCTTAAGTATTCTATTACAACAGCACAAAGTATACAGACATACACACACACACACACACACACACACACACACACACACACACACGCACACACACACACACACGCACACACATACATACACACACACACACATACACACGCACACACACACACACACACGCACACACACACACACATACACACGCACACACACACACACACACACACACAGGTTAGGTACAGATAAGCTATGGTAAGGCTAGAGTGGACTTAAAAGAAAAGCCCTAAATGTCAGTGCAGTTAATTATGATTTAGGTTGAATCAAATGAACACTCATTTTCACCAAGTGAAATTAATGCTACCAATCTGCTAATTCTGTCTGCCCTCAGTGTCTAAATCCTGGTCCCAATACATACATTCTGGATGCCCATAAAGAAGACTAAAGATCAAATTTATGACATTATATTTGGCAACAAATTCATTCCTCCTCATATTATTTACATAAAAGAGAGATTTAAAAGAGAGAGGCAAAGAGAAAAACACAGAGACATTATACAATCTACCCCTACTCTAAGCCATGCATTAGTTTATCACTGAGGCCAAGTGCATTGGTGAGGGAGAAGAAAGATATCAAGAGACGGGCCCTCAAGTCTCCCAGCTTGTGCTCTGGATCTTTATTCCTTATCAATTCAGAAGAGAAAATC
>CABHPR010145887.1:0-21594 GCA_902168415.1 Peromyscus melanophrys | reverse complement strand
AAGAAAGAAAGAGAGACAAAGAAAGAGAGAGAGAAAGAAAGGAAGAAAGAATTCTAAAATATCCACAGTGATTGGCTTTTCTGAAATAGAATTGGTGACTAAGAAATCTTACAATCATTGGGCTTTAAAAATGTGCTTCTCTCAACATTTCAGAGGAGTTCTGCATTTTCACTTATCTGTTTCTACATCTTGATTGGCCAGTTCCTTTTGCCCTGCATAGTTTGTGTTAAGGAATGTTGAAATAATTTAAGTAACTTGATAATCTGCTAAGGGAACATATAAATTATAGAATATGAAAAAAGCATATTAATATTAAATCTCCTTGTTGCACTGAAATAACAAAGTGTAAAGCTCTCTGAGAAGACCTCAGGTGCAAACAATAGTTTCAACAGATTATGAAGTAGATTATGATTGTTCTTTTTAATTTTTCTTTAGTGAGTTTTTGCTACCTTTTAATAAGAAAAATAAAAGAAATGTAGTAAAATGCAATACAGGGGATATTAAAATAATTCCATTGCAGATTATCGGGTGTGCTCCAGCTAAATTTTTGGTAGGAGACATTGTTTCCTCCACTATTATTCTTAGTGAATAGAGACTCAACCATTGCCAGGAATTCGTTTTTAAAAAAATTCTGCTATTTATGATGGAAAAATTACTAAAATGTATTAATATTTACCATATTCCATAGAAAGTGAAAATCACCTATATTTCTCATAGAAATGTGAAAATAAAGTATTAATATTAACCAATCTTCATTGTGACCAAAATGTATTGTTGCTTGCTTTTGATGGAATTTTTATCCCTTCACTAGAAAAGGAGCAAATGGTTTTGTACATGAGAGCACAGGTAGTCAGTCAGTCCCCTGAGTTTTTATAAAACACTATATGTCATCTTCTTTTTGACCTAGGGAAATGCACGTGAAATACATACTTATATCATTTTCTCCCTGAAATAGTATGATCATGAGAGTTCTTCCCACATGGCTTCATATCATTCTATGTTACACTAAAGGGAACAGAAACTATAGAAATCCAAAAGTTTGCTCAGCTTTTGTTACTCAACTGTTGAGAGCCCTGACATGAATCATTATTCAATGGGAGGCAAAGCAGGGGGACAAAGAGGAAGGAAGACAGGGGGAGAAAAGCTTGGTAAATACTTTGCAAGGGAAAGTCCTTGGCTCAAAAGTGGTTTTTTACTGAGGTTTACTTTAAAGCCTTATTTTTTTTCTTACACATATACATGCAAATTTTGTAAGATTCAACTTAACAAGTTTTCAGCTAAGCAGCCCTCTAATTTCTTCCCTTCTTAAAGTATATTTACTGTTAGTTCATGAAACTAATAAAAGCAGCAGAAGTTAACCAACAAAAGTAATGTGATTTGAATGAGAAGTGTCTCCCCTATGTTCATGATCTGAACCCTTGTTCTCCTATAGGGAGGCTGTGGAACCTTTAGGAGGTACAGCCCCACTGGAGGAAGAATGTCACTGGGAACAGGCATTGGGAATTTATAGATTTGCCCTACTTTCTATTCACACTCTGCTTCCTGCCTGTAGATGCAAATGTATTCAGCCAGCTTCCTGTTTCTGCTGCCTGCTTCCATGTCTTTCTCACCATTATGGATTCTAACCCTCTAGAACCATTAGCCAAAACAAACTTTTTTTTTTCTATAAGTTACCTTTGGTCATTATGTTATTATAGTAATAGAAAAGTGACAGATACAAAAGGATAGGGAAGACTTGAGGAATATTGTCTTCTGGGCACGTCACAGCCTGTGTAAACATGACCTCACAGTACCTACAGCTGCCTAAAACGGCCTAGGCAAGACTGAATCTATCAACAATCAATCATGGATTAGAGAGGAGATTACAGGGCCCTTCCCTCTCTTCTGAACTATGGACCCCTTGGGGCGGTGAGGTCATTGTTGCCATAATGTGTAACAACTGAGATAGCTACCCATTAGGCTCCAGTAGATAGTTTGACACATGATTCTAATCAAGCTCAGCACTTCTCAAATAAAACAAAACAAACCCCACACAAAAAGTCATGGGAAGGGTGCATGTAGAAAGTAGGTGGAAAACAGAGCAGGGGGAGAGTGAAGGGGAGGTTATAATAATCAAATTCCATGTTATACATGTATGAAACTGTCAATGAATAAACACAATAAAAGTTTAAAAAACTAGCCAATAATCAAAAACCAAGAAATAACCCCTATCATACACAGAGCCTTCAGTTCTCTAACAGCAAAACTGATTTATACTTTCTGGTCTAAAGTGTGATTCTACCCTTACAGAACCGCATCTCACATTCTTCAATATACTTCTCAATCTCTTTTCCTCTTATTTCTCTGAATCCAGGGCTAAGAACTTTCAGTGTTACCCAAATCAAACAAAAATCTTCTCTTGCTCCTTTCCTGCTTTCAGTTACCACCCTGCCTACCTACCACCTTATTGCCTCACACCCAAAATTTTACAGGAATTATCTGTCTTTACTGTCATCTACCCATAATTTTGGCCCTCGACTAAACCAGATGCAGATACATGCAAACACACTTTGTGATCAATAGAGATGTCAATAATACCTTGTCTACCATCAGCAACTATGGGTCTATGTGCCTCTTCATCTTCAGTCCAAGAACTGAACACTTTGAAACAGCTCCATTCTTTCTGCATATAAGGAGGCAGCTCAAGACTAGTAACCATCAGGCTTCACATGACTACACCTGCATCCATGGTTCTCCCTCAGATGAACATGACACCATATACAGTGACACCAGATGGCAACTCCAACAAGTCTCCTTTACTTGTACTTCTCCAGGGTTTCACATGACATAAACAACCTTGGGAAGTTTGCCAGTTGTGTATCTCTGCAGCCATTTGGTCATACCCATATTCCAATCATGAGAAACTTCTCCATTTCTCAAAACCCTAAACTGTCAGTGGATTCCCAAAATGACAAGTGTTGGATTTTCCAGGGAGCACTCACTTATCATCCCGCATCCTAGTCTGATGACCTCCTACTAAATCTCTGGTCTATGCCATCTGCTTTTTCTAGAATGCTGTCCTGAACGTTCAGTGACATTGCTTATATCTTTCCAAAGCAGTCATTGCTTACTCAGAAATAATGCTAATAGCAAGTCACTAGAAATTCATATTTAATCAATTTGTTTCTGGAGTAAGGCTGTGGGATAAGACTGAAGGCAGTCTTATTTATTGTTATAATTATTCAGTTGATTAGAGATTCCCACCATTTATTGTTAGAAAAAACATTTACGAATGAATGGGTAAATGGGTATTTCACCAGTTTTTTAAGTATCACATTATTTCCAGTGATTGGAGAGAGTGAATGAAGAGTAGAGGCTCTTGGTCGTATTAGTAGCTATTGTTGAATTTTAATAGTCTGAGTTTTCATCATGGTGTCTGCAACACACTTTTAAAGCAATGCATACCCACTTAGTATACATACCTACATGGGCACATTTCTCTTTCCTTCAAAAGGACTCATTGCATTTTTCTGTACTGTTTACCATTCTTATTTCCCAGCATGACTTAGCTTTAAGCCAAGCAGTTTCCTAACCATTTAATATCCTCTCATCTATATGCACCTGGGCATCTTTCCATGATTTTCTCTTATTACAAGACCTTCTTTGGGCTAAATTTCATCAAACTTATTTCTCTTAGCATCCAGACTTAATTCAAATAGAACTTTCCCACTTACCTTAGAGCTCCTTGAACTTGATGTCCTTTTAATTTTCTCATTTTAGTATTGTATCCAGGACAAACACAAATCAAAGGGAAAACAGGCGAAAGGGATTAAATAAAAAATGAATGGAGGGATGGAAATGTGCATGGCTAGGTGAAATAATTCAGAAACAAAGTGAATAAGGAAGAGAAGGGAATGAATCTGCCCTGGGAGATAAGGGTATGCAACCAGCCTCATCTCAGCTAAGTCTTAAAGATGTTATTCCCAATACAAGTCATGCAGATGTAAGAATCATAATGGGCTGTGACACATTTTCCTAGGTCCATACAGCAGTGTGTGATCTAGACTGAGATGTAGAGCACCCATGTGACAAGATCAACAGCACATATTACTCTGTAAACACAATCTTCTCTCGGATAAAAATCCCATATAATGCAGACTTCTCCAAAACTCCTTGTTTTGGAAGCTTCCTGTAATTAAAATTGTCCACAGGTGAATATCTCCCCAATACACACAGAGCACACCTCTCCAATGTCAACATTTGAACTTTGCCAAATCTAAGATAATGTCAACTTTGCACACTCTGTTACTGCTCTGCAGAGGAAAATGGGAGAAGCAACCCTTAAAGGCATTTCAGTTAGGAACCAATCTTTATGTTTCTCTTGTTTCCTAAATGTTGTTTCCACTAGGTATTTTAACAGAAGGAGTTAGTATTAGAAATTGGTGAACTGAATTCTAAATAACTGGAAAAAAAAAAAACAGGTCATGTGAAAGTGAGTGAGACAGCAAGGTGCAGGAGTCAGCTGTGGGACGTGGGGGTTGAAATGCATTGCTGGGGTTGGTTATAGAGAAAGTGTAAGCAAGCAGAAGAGCCAGCCCCTCTGTCTTACAATCCTTAAAGCTTTTTTTTTCTTTTAGCACTTTTCACGGGTGGACCCCAGCAGCTAGCAAAGTAGAAACATGCGCAGATCTAGTCCCAGCTCTAGTAGGAGGACACAGATGGTGGAGTCAGTGTTGAGAGACTGAGTTAGTGGCTTAGAGAGGGATAAATATGGGAATATTGTTTCCTAAAACTTCAGAGGCTTGCAGTAGAATAACAAAATATTCTTTAATAACACTGAGATCTGGCAGAGGAGCAGCCGAATAAGCAAAATGCAAATGGGAGACCAGGAAGGAAAGTTAATTTTCTCTCCTTACAGTGGTTTTCAGAGCCAGTAGAAAGAGACCCAAATGGAAGATACCAGATTTCAGAAAATTAAAATGTTCCTATGACATAGACTAAGTGTCTACATAAGGAAAAAAAAATAATCTGCAAGAAGAGACTAGGAGTGGGGGGAGATTTGTTCTTTTCCTACGAGACTGAGCCAATTTATACTCAGTAGGAGGACAAACAGAACACTGGTTGAAAGTAGGGCATCTGACTGAGGGAAGCCTACCGTCATTCTGTTTCCTTGAACAGTGTACTTCACACCCTTGGCTTATATTTCCTAATTATTACAATTAAGGCACAAAATTACATCTACTGCTTGTCAAATAGGATCATTTTAAGGAAGAGTTATATACAATAAGTTGTTGGAATATTACTGTGGTGGGTTGAAAGAAAATAGCCCTCAAAGCGAGTGGCACTATTAGGAGGTGTGGCCTTGTTGGAGTAGGTGTGGTCTTGTTGGAGGAAGTGTGTCACTGTGGAGGTGGGCTTTAAGATCTCATATATACTCAAGCCATGCCAAGTGAGACAGTTCACTTCCTGTTGGCTGTATATCAAGATGTAGCCAGTACCATGTCTGCCTACTTGTCACCATAGTCCCTGCCATGATGATAACAGACTGAACCTCTAAAAAAGTAAGTCACCCCAATTAAATGTTTTTCCTTTATAAAAGTTGCCATGGTCATGGTGTTTCTTCATAGCAACAGAAACTCTAACTAAGACAGAAGTTGATATCAGGGACTGGAGTATTGCTGTGATAGGCCAGACCATGTTTTTCTTTGGAATGATATGGACTTTGAGAGTTTGGGTTAGGAAAGCAGTGAAATGCTTTAAGTGCTGTTTAATGGCCCATAACAGTAGGAACATGGAAGACAGTGGTACTGACTGTGATTTGAACTGTGGGCCCTGGGTCAAGAGGTTTCAGAGGAGAAGAATGTTAATATGTGGCCTAGAGATCATTCTTGTGATATTTTGGTAAAGAATATGATGGATTTTGCCCTTATCCAAAGAGTCTGCCTGAGGCTAAAGTGAAGAGTTTTGGATTAATTCAGATGGCAGAGGAAATCTCAAAACAGACTATTATAGACTCTGTTGTGTGGTTATTAGTGTTAATTCTAATGAAGATTTATAATGAAAAGGAGCAAGCCTAGCAAGTAAAAATGCATAAGGTACAGATTGAGAACAGGGGCACTAGAAAGTGGAACAGAGCTAAATCCTGTGTTCAAGGACATAAAATGGATTAAGAAATGGAATAAAGGGAGTGGTGACCTCAGGGCAAGATCCTGTCCAGCTAAGTTTCCGAACTTGGGGAAAAAAATTAAAGAAAAACTTAGAGCAAGGTGTGGTGGTACTTATCTCTAATCCCAGCACTCAGGAGGCAAAGACTGGCATATCTCTGAGTCTGAGGCCAGCCTTGTCTACAAACCAAGTTCAAAGATAGCCAAGCTTAGACAGTGAAGGTAACCACTGAAAACAGAAACCTGGTGAAGATGTAACTGAACCAGGGGACCATGTTCCAGATTCAGCAAGCAGTAGAACTTGGCAATTTAGGCCACGTGGTTCTGGCTTTAGAGTCAAGGAACGATGAAAGAGGCCATTGAGGTCAGACATGTGTAGAAGGAGGCCACTGAGGTCAGGCATGTGTAGGGGTGTCCCTGAATGGACACCTAGAGAGACCATTGTATGAAGCTATGAAGCGAAGCCTGGATTGCTTTGAAGACCCTAAGATGTCAGACATGCCAGAGCCATGGGATACCTGCCGAGGAGAGCTGCTAATAGGGAGTGGAACCAGCCCAAGAGAAAGAAGTGTGTTGCAGTCAACAAAGCTGAAAGGAGTTGGAGATCTTAAGAGCATTTTGGCATCAGACATAGAGATGCAGAGTTTAGAGTTTGCCCAGTTGGTTTTTGTTCTTGCTTTGGTCCAGTATTTCTTATTTATGCTTCCTTTTCTACATTTTGGAATGGTAATGTATATCCTGTGCCATTATATGATGGAAGCATGTGGTCTGTTTTTAATTTTGATTTTATAGGTTTGGTTTTAAGATATTTCATGAATCTCAGAAGAGACATTGAACTTTGGACTTAAAACATTGTTGAGATAGACTATGGGACTTTTGAAGTCAAACTGAATGCATTTTTGTATTATGATATGGCTACAAGCCTTTGGGGGTCAGGTGGTGGAATGTGGTGGTTTGAAAAAAGTGGCCCCCAAAGGGAGTGGCAGTATTGGGAAGTGTAGTCTTGTTGAAGTAGGAGTGGCTTTGTTTCTTTTGCTCAAGCTTCCCTCAGTATGACGCTCACACTTTCTGTTGCCTGTATATCAAGATGTAGCCAGCACCATGTTTGTCTGCACACCTCCATGCTCCCCACAATGGTAATAATGGACTGAAGTTCTGAAACTGTAAACCAACACCTTTATAAGAGTTGCCTTGGTCATGGTGTCTCTTCACAGCAACAGAAACTCTAAGACAGTTAGTTACTAATCACATAGTCAGTATCTGTGGTTACCTCTACCAGGGACCAGTTTTGTCACATTCTATCACTCAGCATCCCTTGCTCCATTTTCTCCAACAATTAAGACACTAGCTGGAAATTATGGTTTGAATGTAGAATGTCCTCCATAGGCTCATGTATTTGAACATTTTGTCCCCAGCTGGTGGTACTGTTTGAGAAGGTTATGGAACCTTTAGTAAATTGAACTTCACTAGAGGAGAAAGTGAGTCACAGAGGGTAGGCCTTAAGGCTTTATACCCACTCCCTGCCCATCATCTGTTCCTGAGTTGGGGGAGGCAAGGTAGACACTCTGTGTCCTGTTCCTGTAGCCATATTTTCCTCACCTGCTGCCATGTCTAACTGCTATGATGGACTATGTCATCCATGGAACTATAAGACCACAGAAACCTTTTCCTCTTTAAGAATGTCAGAGGGTTTTATCATGTCGCAAGAAAGTGACTAAGACACAACCCAAGACACATTCATGGAAGGTCATGTGTCATGGGAATTTCTCAAATGAAAGAAGTTAAGTTCATTCCTCTTTTCTACATATGGATTTGGCAGTCCAGTCCTATCTGTCACTCAATCTTTCTTCTGAGAACAGAATAGTCTAGTGTCCTCTGACTACCATAAAATTATCTTTTCTATGTAAGGCCTGAGTCAAGTTCTCTTGGTGACATCTATAAAACAGTCCTGGCCAATTCAAGCCCAGGTCACAGAAATAAATAACTTAAATAAAATTATTTTCTTTATGTAAAATCTGGAAGAAAATTATAATCTATTGATGTACTGGTTGGTTTTGTGTGTCAACTTGACACAAGCTAGAGTCATCAGAGAGGAAGGAACCTCAGCTGAGGAAATGCCCCCATGATATTCCAACTGTAAAGGCATTTTCTCAATTAGTGATCAACAGGGAAGGGCCCAGCCCATGGTGAGCAGTGCCATCACTGGGATGATGGTCTTGCAGCAGACTGAGCAAGCCAGGGAAAGCAAGCAATTAAGCTGCTCCCCTTCATTGCCTCTACATCAGCTCCTGACTCCAGGATCCTGCCATGTTCGAGTTCCTGTTCTGGCTTCCTTCAGTGATGAACAGCAATGTGGAAATGTAAGCCAAATAAACCCTTTCTTCCCCAACTTGCTTTTTAGTCATGGTGTTTCATCACAGTAACAGAAACCCTGAGACAATTGACAAATGGAACCGTAAATTAATATTATGAAAAAATTGTATGAAACCAAACTAAGATTCAGACATAGGGAGAGAGGTTTACAAGGGGAAAAGAATGGAATGGTAGGGCAAAATAAGGGTAAGGTAAAGAATCACTAACATTAAGAATCTTCTTTAAAACACATGGCAAATTATAAGTCTTACAAATTATACATTTTATAAAAAAAAACTTAAATTTTTAAAACAAGATTGACAGAAAGCAAAACAAATTTGGGCTGCCTGGCACTGGAACATGAAAACTAGTGTGGAATCATAGGAAATCTGTTTGTTGACAAAATGACAAATCAGCATCACTGTCTCAATCACATCTTCAAAATCAAGCTATACTTCACCACACTGGATTCTTCCTGTAAGTTATGTCACCATTTTATTTTATTCTTTTTATCCACAGGTTCCTCCTTTGGAGGTGTGATATTTTTAGTATAGCTCTGTTGCAAACGGTTATAAATGGCCAATGTTTAAAATGCTTTATGTTTTCTCAGAATTCCAGTGATGCTCTCAATGCACACTCAGATTTTATGACCCAGGCAATATACCTCCAGAGGTAGGCAGTGATTTACATCATAATTGTGCTCCTACATCGTAATCTAAACAACAGTTACAATAGTCATAGAGGGTTCATGTGTCAAAGCAAATTTTCCCTTCTTATAAATCACACATGGTCAGTAGAATCATAATTTCTAAAGGATCTGCTTTGGGAAAGAAAAGATGATGAAATAGTAATAGCCTTGAGATAAAATGTAAATTCCAGGTTAGGAATGTTATTCAAGGTTAGGATTTTCTCAATTTGACTTTTTTCTTTTTTTTGCAACTCACTTCAATCTTTCATTGTAATCCCCCCACCATCAGCAGTGACATCTTCAGCCCATGACTCACTTTTGCAATGATTTCATCAACTGGGTATCACACTCATGTCCGAGGAAGGAATTACTATTTCCCCCTCTTGCTGAAGAAGAAACTGACAGGGGTATTGAACAATTTCTTGAACAAGGTCATGCAGCTAGCAAGAACAACTGGGAATGGAGCCCAGACTGGTCCAGTGCCAAAGCCCAGACCTTTTTTCAGAAATCCCTATTATCACCAGGTCTTCATTTTCATCTCCTTGTCAGCCTCAGGAAATCTCCTGGAAAATCCGCCATGCTTAGCACAGATTTCTTAGTTTTCCTTCCACAGCCATGGAGCACAGAAGCTCCTTCGGAGTCTTTTCTGCACTGGAGTTCTTATGACTAGCTAAGCCGCAGTACAGCATCTGGCCATGGAAACACTGCTGGCTGAGGGCCTGTGCACTCTCTTGTGCGTGTGGGTGGGTGTGGGGGATGGGTCTCTTCAACCTATACTGTCCAGTCCTAGTGAGAGGAATAGTAGGATACAACATAGTACCTATAGTTGAGGATCTGGTCCCCAATGGGTAACTCTACAGGGAAGAAGGATAAAGGAAGAGATAGAGGCAGTGGATGGACAGAAAGAACCAAGAGTCCCACAGAGAACACTAGTGACATGCAATGGCTGTGAAACCCACTTAGACTTTGGGTGACCTCCAAAACACCCTTATGATAATAAGTGAAAAGGAACTGTGTGAAATGAGAAGCCACAAGCTGCAGAATGGTATGTACAAAATATTTCCAGGCCAGGAGGTGGTGGCGCACGCCTTTAATCCCAGCACTCGGGAGGCAGAGCCAGGCAGATCTCTGTGAGTTCGAGGCCAGCCTGAGCTACCAAGTGAGTCCCAGGAAAGGCACAAAGCTACACAGAGAAACCCTGTCTCGAAAAAAAAAAAAAAAAATTTGCAATTATCTGCCAGACACAAAGGTAGCAGAGATGCTCTACAGTGACCCACATCATTTATTCTGCTGCATTGCACAACTTTTTACAGATATTCAGGCAAATTCTACTGATCTTTGAAGCAAGCTACCTCCCCTGTATTAAATTATTACTCTCTATCATCCATCATAGCAGAATAATAGTTACAAGTAAGTCACAAGACTATTGAGTGAGTGACATAGGTGAAGAGCTTCAAATAGTAGCCGGCATTTGGTGAGCATTCAATAAATGTTGGCTCTCTTTATTATAAAGGGCACCAAACATTTCAATCCAGATTCTTCATCTCTTTCCATAACATACACATTAACTTTTCTTGTATATTTTAAAGAACAGTCTAATAAAATCTCTCATATCTGATGACTTTGAGGGAAGTCATTTGAAAGTTCTCATAACTGTTTTAGTTACTTTTCTCATTGCTATGACCAAAGACCTGACAAGAAGCAACTTCTGGAACATTTTATTTTGGCTCACAAATCTAAGAAAATACTCCATCATGGTGAAGAAGGCCACAGAAGCATGAAATAACTGTCACACTGCATCCAAAATTAGGAAGCAGAGAGAGATGAATGCTGTTCTTTAGCTAGCTTTCTTCAGTCTAGGACTTCAGGCTATGGAATGATGAAGCCCACATTCAGGGTGGGGTTTCCCATGTTAATAACTCAATGTAGAAACACTCTTACACACATGCCAGAGGCTTGTTTCCTAGTGAAAAGTTTAAATCCTCTGGTAGTAACACCACCAATGAAATAAGTCAAATCAGGCAGAATTAGTAAGTCCAGGTTTAATCTGAGCAGAACATCCCTGAGTGGTCCCAGGGGAAGAGGAAAAAACATGAGGGGAAAAAACCATGAGGGGAAGTCTTGGGCCAGACCTTAATACCCTCCACAGTGGAGCTGCTAAGTGATGGGCTTTCTCAGGGGTGGGGTTTGGAGAGGGCATCTCCAGTAGATATCCCCAACAACTACGTGAACCTATATCTAGTCATGTTGATAATAAACTTAGATCATTATCTTATAATATTTAGAAGATTAACAAGTATTTTTAAGATTGAGTGCTGTATTACACGTTGATTTTCTTGTTCAGCTCCCTCACATCATTACCATAGGTAAAATTTTCTTGTTCCTTTACAATGCCCTGTGATATTTTCTTTCCTCGACAGTGACGCTTGCCTGGATCTTGGTCCAGACTGCCTAGGTTTTACTCTAATTCTTCTCTCTGCTTGTCTTACATTATCTCTATGAAGACTTAAAGAAGCATTTTACTCAGTGTGTCTCAGTGTTCTTAGCTAACAAGTATAGAGAATCTTTGGATCCACCTCTGTAAGTTGCTGGGCTCACCTAACATTGGCACAGGGAAGGTTCCCAGGAATTCTCATTACTATTAGTACCCAGAGATCATAGAACAATTCCTCTGTCCATAGCTTTTCAGTTAAGATTTGTTGACTTTATGTTCTAGCAGCAGCAGGAGCAAGCAGTAGGAACTAGGTGGATGTAATGTGGAGTACAAGACACACTGTGTTCAAGAGAGCTGAAATATGTGTGGCTCTAGGCTTGAAAGCCTAACCCAGATGTCAAAGCACTCCTGCTCCCACAGTTTGCTTGGCAACAAAAGCCAATAAGCCACCTTAATTTGGAAAATTCCACTCATGTTCCTACTCTCTCCTCTCCACATGTCCCCAGTGGCATTTATGTCAGCCATGAGTCCCAAATGGTGAAGGGAAAGAAGAGAATGGAAAAGAAAGGTAGATAAAATGTTAGAAATTTAACCAAATTGCTTAATGATGGAAAGTCCCTTCCAAGTCCTTATAATTCTTTATTTGCATTCCATGGAGTGTGTACAAAGAGGGGGGAAAAAAGGTTAAACCCTCCTTTTGGATCTGGCAAACGAGCTAAGCCAAGGAGCTTACAAGAGGGATTAGCTTGCCTGCAATGTACACGTGTTAGTACACAGGATGCCAGTGGGACACAGACACCCTTCTCAAAGGTACTGCTCTCCACCCCCATGGGGAAGGTGGCGGGTTCTAAAAGAAAAAGCTAGTCCTTGAACAGAACTTTGGTCTCCAAGAAGGCACAAGACATCCTTCTGCCTGGGATGGAAGGAGGCCTTGGGTACTGTCAAGCTTCACTCATGAGGTCACCCTTTGAAAACAGGAGAAAGTCTTGCAACCTTCTCAGGACAAACAGTAACTCAGCTATGTGATTTTCCTACAGGTTTTACAATGTTCGTTGGCCTTGGGCACCTTGTACACTGCCCTGAGCCTCTTCTTTATAACATGTGGTATTATCACTTTAGGGAACTTGCTAGAAGTCTCACTACATCTTACATTTCACCATCAGCCTTCACTGAAATCAAAACATTTCCCAAGATAATTTCAGATCTAAAATTCACAGTGTATCTGTCTGTGGCCTGAAGCATCTGTGTTTATTAAACTCATCTAAACAGGCATATTTAGTGATGAGAAAAAAATCCTAGACCCTAGTACAATATTGGATTCTACTCTTAGGCCCTACAGTCTGATCTTAGTGATAGTGAGAATCATTTAAAGACTGTGGAACATGACATTTTCTAATGACCTGCCAACCTCTGCAGGATTTTGTCATGTTGCGTTTTTTGTATATCATAGTAATTGTCCAGCATAGACAGGATTACATAAATATGGGTGGTCAGTGACTGCTATGACATGGCAGACATAGAGATGCTGTGATGAGGATGCTCAAATCTTTCACTCCCCCGAGGAGTTAGTGTGCAGTGAGAATGTGGTCAAGGAAGCTAATGACCATGGTCATTAGGATGAAGGGTGGTGAAAGGGGCTTGATGAAGTCGCCTAGGCAAGTATCTATCCTTTCTATCTCTTCTGAAACTAACAGGAAGAGCATCCTGGGGAAGGATTCCTCTGAGAGGAATCTCCTAGGCTGGACAGAGGAGTCAGCTGGGAAGATTAAGGAGAGCCGTGAAGATAGCCACTGAACACTGCAGGTACAAGGACTTAACTGTACTGCTGCGGCGATGAGTCTTAAGTTAAAGCACAATATTGAAGGACATCTCAGCACCAGGGCAACCTTCCTCATGGCTCCATACATCCCTGAAGAGAAGCAGGGACCGAGGACAGAAAAACTGTGTTCCGTACTCCCCACAGCTTTTCCTTGTCTCTGTGTTAAGCAGACATACTGGAAAGACTGCCCTTCCCTTCAGATTTCAGACTCTTTCACCACCCATAAACATGAGCTCTCCATGTTTATGCTTAAATAAAGTTCTTACTTCTTTGAGACCTTTGAATATCTGCCTGTAAGAACATGGGCATGCGCAAAAGCAGCCACAGTGATATAGAGGAAGGCCTGCTGGGTTTTTGTGGGAAGAACCTTCTCTAAATGGTTTGTGGACATCTATGCAAGAAAACACTAGGGATCTGGAAAGCCGAAGGCAGCCCTCTGCCAAGTACTTTTCCCATTAAGTTTTAAACATGGATGTCTTTTAAAAAGAAATGCAATCCATATGTTTCCAATACACTTGCATTTAATATATCCAAAATGCTATGTAATAATATCTGCCACTCACGAAGTTCTCTAGAGCCTGGATTTTCTTTTTTTATTCTTTCTCTTGAAATAAGAATTTGTAAGTTTGTTCTAGGGTAGAAAGAAAATGAAATAAGTGGGGGGAAAAACATACTTTTTTGTTGACAAAATGGAAAAAGATTCTTCTTCTTTCATGGCCCTCACTTGGCCATTGTGGCACTCACACCAGCCTTATTAACTGGAAGGGTAACTTCATATCTTCACTGGCCCAGGTCAGCCCCGGTGTATATCCCTCATACCAGGATCATCATCTACCAGTCTCCACTGTGACTTTGCAAATGCAGGGCTTAAAGGGACAATGGTGCCATACCTTAGATGGGGAAAGCTCTGATGTATCTATTCTGCCCGGGTCCTTTGTCACAACTCAAACAAAAATGCAGACTGTGAATTCAAGCTCCTGATGGACTCAACAGTTTCTACTACCATATTTTAAAAGACAAAGTAAAATAGGCAAATTCAGTTCAAATAAGAAATATCTTATTGAGCCTAATGTATCAAAATATTGTTTAAAAATAATTGATATAAAATAATAACATTTTACACTTAATTATTTGTTTGAACTCTTTGAGAGATTTAGGTCTTTTTTCAAATTGGAACATTTTAGCAATATCATAAGCTTTCAAACCTATGTAAGGTTATTATGTACTCTTCTAGAAGGTTCCATGCTTGGAGCAGAGGGCCCCACAATGACCCTGCTGTGAACATGAACACTATCATTTAGATAAGAGTTAGGTGTGTCCATAAAGAGTTTGTACGTTTTCAGCATGATCCTCAGTATGATGATTTTGAGAAGTCACAAAACATTTAAGAGGTGATACTTAGAGGATTAGATCATTAGGAGAAATGCCTCTGGAAGTAATTCAAATAGAGAGTAGATGGCATAGGAATGAAAAAGTAAGACTGTCTTCTCTACATTACTTAGCTTTCTGTCTCACTATAGAATCTCTGCCTCTTGCTACTTGCTACTATGCTTCATACACACTACTACTATGAAGATATCTTCCATAATGTGATGTTCCCTGAAGGTCCCATCTACTGATAGCTGGTGTCAGTGTCATGGTTTCAGATCTCCAAGGCTGTGAGTTAAATTCACTCTTCTTTACAAGTTATCCAGCATCAAATGTTTTGTTACAACAACAGAAAATAGATTATACATATAGTGAGCTTAGAAATTTTACCTAAATTTGTTAGGTGATCAACCTGCCTGCAAGTGTATGATGAGTAATATGATTTAATATGGAATAGCAAATATTAAAAAGTCTCTTGCTTATTTATACAAAGTTGATTTTTTTCATGCAACATCCTCTATGCCAGTATGCTATTTAAATACTATATCTGATTAGATGTTGTACTGGCTAGTTATATATCAACTTGCCAAAGGCTGAAATCATCAGAGAGGAGGAAGCCTCAATTGAGAAAATGCCACCATAAGATCAGGCTGCAAGGGGCTGGAGAGATGGCTCAGAGGTTAACATCACTCTCTGTTCTTCCAGAGGTCCTAAGTTCAATTCTCAGCACTCACATAGTGGCTCACAACCATCTATAATGAGATCTGGTGCCCTCTTCTGGCATGCAGGCATGCATGCAGGCAGAACACTGTATATATAATAAATAAATAAATCTTTAAAAAATTATCAAGCCATATGCAAACCTGTAGGGCATTTTCTTAATTAGTGATTTATTGGGGAGGTCCCAGCCTGTTGGTGGTGCCATCCCTGGGCTGATGGTCCTCAGTTTTATAAGAAAGCAAGCTGAGCAAGCCATAAGAAGAAAGCCAGTAAGCAGCCCTCTTCCATGACCTCTGAGTCAGCTCCCGCCTCCAAGTTCCTGCTCTGCTTGAGTTCCTGTCCTTGCTGCTTTTAATAATGAATTATGAGTGAATTAACCTTTTTCTCCTCAAGTTGCTTTGGCCATACTGTTTCATCACATCAACAGTCACCTTAACTAAAACAGACATGTAAATATTTTGGTGTTCTATAGCCTGAGCCCTTGGGTGAGTTCTTTAGGTTCTTATAGGCAATGATTCATCCTTTCAGGAGATGATGCTGTTATTAGTGAAGTTATATGGCTGGATTCTCACAGAAGACTTCTCTGGAGGATTCAAAATACCCCTTGCTGGGTCTTTGTCATCTAATCCCCACTTCTTCCCATTCTCTGTTGGCCCCATGGTGGCTACTGTAACCCGTAGTGTGCTGTTTCTACCTGTGTGAGCTGAGCAATGACACGGGCAAGTTATTTTCTCCCCCGTGGGGAAGAATTCATAGCTCAGGGCACATTGACCATTATGAATCCTTTAAGACCCAATCATTCCTTGCACTTACCAGAGAAAATTCTGGAATAAATATCCTACCTTTGCTTTGTGCTCCCTCACCTCCCAGTGTTAGGCATGTCAATCCATCCTCTGAAACCACACATGTCCCTTTGACTGGAAAGCTGCCTTCCAACCCTCCATACTGCAAATTGAGAATGTTAGGATTTGTTTCAGGAAACCAGGAAAGATAAATCATTGCTGTTTTGAAGTTCTTTTTACAGAAATGAAAAATAAATACATCTTTAGCCAGGGATTCCTCCTATCTCCCTGCAATGTCTATCACTGTCAGAGATCCTCCACTAGGCTGAATGTAGGACCCAAAGGAGTCATGTGTTATGGCTTTCTTCATCCATTCTTGCTGCACTAGAAGAAATTGAGTTTTCTACTCTCCCCTTGCGTACCACTAAGTATACCTCTTGTCTGCCTTTTTTAACCCAAATTATGGGTGACAGTTAAATTCATTTACTTTGCATTCCTTTGTTTATATTTTAATACTTAAAGATCTTTCAGTGCTTGGCTTTTAAAACATTATCTTTCTGTGTCCTGTATAACAATAAAACCTAGCCTGAGTCTCCTAGGAATAGTTTTGTATTTTAAGCAGTAGTTTGCCTCTCCTCTTGAAATATTGAAACTCAGTGTTTCCATGTGTAACTAGACATGTATAGATGCAAGTTTAACAGAAAGAAAGTATATCGTTTTATTATTTCAAGCCAATTGTCCCTAGTATACTGTTAGTAAATGTTGGTTCTTGTAATTTCTTGTTCCTGTTATCTGTCTGCCAGTTTCCAGTGTCCTTTGAAGCTAACAAATCTTTTCTCCTTAGCTCACCTGCAATATATTATCCTTTCTCCTCCCTCAGGCATCTCAAACTTTTCCAGGACACTCGAAAGCATGACAAGATGGGGCTCTTCCCCTTTTATCCTTTGGGAACTCCAACCTCACTTTCTAAAACTCCTATGACCCATCATAGAGGACTCACAAGGCTCATTTCGCAGGTGCATTCCTCACCTTCTCCTCCATTCGGCATTCCAACTCCATCCTCTTAGAACATTGGGCTGCTGTTGCTGTGGGACTCTGATGTTGGCTTTGCAGTTTGAGTTACCACCTTCCTCTTCTTTGACTGTTGTAACCCATCTCCTGAGGACCTGCCTCAACTTCCTATTCTGTAGGTAGAGTACTCACCCACCCTTCTCTGGCATTTCAGTCAGCCATCCCAGGACCTTCTTGTTTCCCAGGTAGAACCCTCATCTACCCTGCCCTTTAGCACTCTGTTCCTATTATCTGAGGACCTTCACCAAGAACCTGCTCACTCAGCAAGTAAAGAGAACCCTCACTTCCATATACCTCTGATACGCTACCCTTGCCATGTGGAGACCTGTGGAGCAACCGCTCACTTCGCAGGTATCTGCTTCACCCACTCCCTTCCTAGCACCCTAACCCATTTTTTGGAGAGGTCTCCTGGCTGAAGAGGCTAGCTGGTAGCAGGCGGGTAAGGCTCTTAGCTCTGACCTCTTGGGCTTTTATCTTTACATTGGCTCTGTGTTTCTTATTTAATAAGATGGTTGGTTACATCTACAATGTACTGATTGCCTACTTACTCATCTTCTAGGTCAGAGGCCACCCGTCACCCTGCCCACTGTCACTCAAACATCTGTGTGTGAGAGTCCTTATGGAGCCAGCACAAGCTTTCCCATTTGGAGGTCACACCGCTGCAATCCTGCTCACCCTATCCCTGCTCACCTTATCATCACTACTTAACTGGAGATCCACAGATCAGAGACCACTGCCATATGGGTGAACACTGAAGCCCTTGCCATCTCAAGTCTGCTACAGAGTATGCATGTGCTCCCTAAGTTAGAGGCCACAGTCTACCAACTCCATGGCACACACTCACTGCTACTAACTCACACAGAACACTTACTGCTGAGGTGAGCGTCCACAGATTAACTTCAACACTGTAATTGTGAGTGACTTCAAACATGACTTTATCCAATGGACTGGTCACCCAGACAAAATATAAACATAGAAATAGCAGAGTAAATATCATTGCAGATCAAATAGGCCTACCAGATAGCCACAGAACTTTCTGCCCCAACACTACAGAGTTCACATTTTTTTCAGCAGCCCATGGAACTTTCTACAAAACTAGATCACTTGTCAGGAAATGAAACAAATCACAATGTAGGGAAATTGAAATAATCCCTTATATTCTACCTAACCACAATTAAACAAAGCTTAAAATAAATAGGAAGAAAAACAAAACAAAGCAAAACCCTCCAAAAAATATACAGATTCATACAGAATAAACAATACATCCTCAATAGATGTGTAAATCATGGAAGAAATCAAGGAGGAAATTTTAAAAATTCATAGAACTAAATGAAAATGAAGACACAGCATACCAAAATCTCTGGGATAAAATGAAAATAGAGACTTCTAAGAGAGAAGTTTAGAGATCTAACAGCATAAATTAAAACTCAGAGAAAACTCAAATAAATGACTTAATTCTGCATCTTAGGAGTATGGAAAAATAAAACAAAAATAAATGAAACCCAAAAGCATGGGAAGAAATAATTAAAACAAGAGCAGAATTTAGTGAAATGAAAATAAACAAAACACATAAATAATCAATGAAATGAAGAGTTGGTTCTTTGAAAAAGATAAATAAGACTGACAAACCCTAATCTCAAAGAAAGATTGAGAAGACTCAAAGCAATAACATTAGAGACCAAAGGAAGATATCAAAGGAACTCAGGAAATCATAAGGGCATACTTTAAAAACCCATATTCCACTAAGCTGAAAAAAATCCAAAAACAAATGTATAGATATCTAGATGCATCTGAACCACAAAAGTTACATTAAGGTGAGATCAGTAAGTTAAATAGACCTGTAGCAAGCAAGGAGATTATAGCTGTAATAAATGTCTCCTTACTAAAAACAGCTCCACATCCAGATGGATCATGGCCAAAATCTACCAAACATCTAAAGGAAACCTACAACCAATGCTTCTCAAATTATTCCATAATAGATAAAAGGAACACTCTCAAACTCCTCTATGAAACTGGCATTACTCTAATTCAAAAACCAGGTAAATATACAGAAGCAAAAGAAAAACTCCATAGACCAATGTCCCTGATGAACACTATATTAGTTAAGGTTTCTATTTCCATGATGAAACACCACACCAAAAAGAGCTTGGAGAGGAAAGAGTTTATTTCACTTACTCTTCCATGTCACAGTTCATGGAGACAAGTCTTGTCAAGGAGACAAGACTCTACTCAACTTCCCCTGAAGGTAAGGAAGCCTCTGCTGAAGTAAAAAGGGATGAGTCAAAGATCCACAAAGTAGGTATACAAAATGTGTATGGCATGATCCTTCTTTGTTTGGTACTATTCAAAAATATTTGAGTTCCTCACTGAGTACAATCTGTTGCCGGCATTCTCAAACACAAAAATCAATACCAGAGGGAAAATACTGTGCATTGAGATTCATTCATAACCCATTCTAACTACCCTTGGAAACTGAAATTTGTTTCAAAGGTCTTTTAATCTATTCATTAACTTGTTTTTTTTTAATCTAAATGAAAGATTGTGATTTTTTTCTGTATGGTTAATGCTCAGCGCTCAGCTTCTGTCAACTAGAGAATTAAAAGATAAAAGGAAAAGAAAGGGGAGGGGAGAAGGAATAAGGAATAGAAAAAGAAGGAAGGGAGGGAAGAAGAGAAGGACAGAAGGAGAGAGGGAGAGAGGAAGGAAAGGAGGGAGGGAGAGAGGGAGGGAGAGAGGGAGGGAGAGAGGGAGGGAGGGAGGGAGGGAGGGAGGGAGGGAGGGAGGGAATCATTCGTGTTATCTATCCCTCTGCAGTGAGGCAACCCATTGGCCACTACCCCACTGCCCTGGGGGTAAAGGTGTTCTTGTAGCCACTCTGGCTGAATTGCACATATGATAATTATATACATCTGGCTTTGATGGTTAAATGCTACTGTACATTGCTAGCCCAGAAACCAGTCATTTTATTTGATGCTAGAGAACTCAGGTCCATGGGAAGATCCTATGCCTTTACTGACATACAGAGGACAGACACTATTTAGCTTTTCACAGTCTTTCTTTCCAAAAACATTTCTTAGTTACTCCTAATAATTCATGTGAAAATGTAGTCACGGGTTCAGGTTCTCTTAAACATTGCATGTGTTTAAAATGACTAAAGCATACTTTGATTTAGAATGGTTTTCTACAAATTTTATTCTTATGACTACTTCTATACTTTCAAACATTCTGTCTTATGCATGGCATAGCAGAGAGGCTGCATGACTTGAAAAAGGGCTTGTCTCATACCAGTGTCCCCAGCACAATACACTCTGTTCTATCATATGTGTCCCCAGGGTGCTATTGTGATTGCATTTTGCACTCAGAGACTCATAAAGAAAAAAAAATCATTTTCCTGCTAACTTGGAAGACCTCTGAACTTGATGGAGTCCTGTGTTCTTTTCATGTGCAGACTGTATCTTGTTAAAATGACAGTCAGTTGAAGTTTTGGTCTATTTTGAGACTTTACGTAAGTGTAGTTAATCTATTGAGGTCATCCAGTGACATCTAACACTGGAAGTGACAGATATATCCCACCACTGCCATACTTGATTAGCAACAAACACAAAATTTTTCATTTATTGTCAAACACATGACTTCTGAGTGAACATACAAAAGTGCACTCAGTCACACACACACACACACACACACACACACACACACACACACACACATTGCAACTAATTAATGAGTTCTTACACTTTTCTATTGTCTCTCTTCCTGCTCTTCCTGTCGTTCATGGAAGCATTTAACATTGAGACTGACACATCATAAGCACCCAATAAATACATCTCAGCTGACTGTCATGCTAGACAAATTCTAGTAAGAAATACAACCATTTAAAAAAAAGAAATGTCCTTTTAAAAGCCCAACACTGAACATTTCAGTATCTAAGACACCTTTGTAACTCCAGTTGTCACCACAACTGCAACTCAATAGTCACTTCTAAATGGAAGCAGCTGTCACAGGAAGCTGATTCTGTTGGACAGCTAGTAGGACAAAAATCACAGCCACTAGGAAAACTTTGACTCAGAATCCTGAGATCTGAGGATAATTAAAACCACAGCTTGAATGTTGCAAGAGTAAACATTTAAGTCTAATTCACTATTGTATGTAGGATAGGGGCTGATTACTTTCCCCCAATGTTTTGGTCTTTGATATAATTTCCATTTCTTGTGAAT
>CABHPR010145886.1:0-40230 GCA_902168415.1 Peromyscus melanophrys | reverse complement strand
CTCTCTCTCTCAACCCATAAAGTCAAATTTGTGCTGACCATATGCTCCTAAGTGTGAAGCCATCCACTGGAGTGTGGTCAACCTCTATCAGGCTTAAAGGGGGGAAAAAACCTTAAATAAACAGACTGTCCCTCTCCCAGAAGCTATCAATCATCAATAGTTCCTCTGCTAAAGGTGGGACTTCATAAATAACCCTCCCTCCTCCTCCCCCCCCCCCCCCCACCCACACACGAACCATATTAGTGTTTTGTCTGGCTTGGTCTTGTATAGATCTGGTGTATGCTGTGACAACCACTGTAAGTTCCTACGTACAACTCTGTTGTCCCAGAAACACTATTTTGTTGTAATCATCTATCCTCTCTGCCTCTTGCAATCTTTCCATTACCCCATCTGGGAACCTTTTCCCTCCTCTCCAGAATAGAGTCTACATAGATCCTCTAGTTGACCGCTAACAAGATTTTCTAGGAAAATACTTACCCCGGTGACGTGTAGGTACTTTTCCTACACATCTCTCCCCTCTACTAATATTATAAACCCACTAAGTACAAGCCTAAAATTCTGTACACACAAATTCGAACACATGGAGAGCTTCCAAAGTGTGATCACTGGGTGATCTACTTCAGAGAATCTGAGTAAATTGGATCCCCAAGCACTTTCTGTCTCCATATTCACAATGAAATGGTGGTAATGATCAGGAGAGATTTGAGAGACTTGTTTTATTTTAGTCCTAGGCACTAAAAGTTGAGTGTCCCAAAGTTTGTTCTTTTTTTTGGCAAAAGAGAACACTAATGTCAACACCAACAAGGTAGCACCATTCCTGGCTTATGATGGGAATATTGTAATACATTGAAATTTAAATGTGATTATAAATACTTGCCGTTGCTTTATTAAAATTGAAATATACTAGTAACACAGGTTGAGTGTTCTGCATTTGAAATTCTTGAGGTTAGAATTGCTTCAGAATGCTTTTCTTTCTTTCTTTTTATTTTGTTTTAGAATATTTTCAAAATGTGTGTGTGTGTGTGTGTATGTGTGTGTGTGTGTAATATACATATATAGGTGCATGTATATATATATGGGTATGTGTGTGATACATATAATACACAATGAAATAGTTGATTAGACCCAAGTCTAAATATAAATTTGGGTATGTTTTACATATTCTTTATACCATAATTTTTTATAGTATTTGTAGTAACCTGCTTTATGGCTATGGCCCATCACATGAGGTCAGGTCGTCACGTAAGGTACTTAAAATGCTTTGGATTTTAGAAAAATTGAAGATTTTAAGATTAGGGGTATTTATAACATGGCATCTGTCATTTTAATGTTAACCTTGATGTCAGTGAGAAGTTCTGGCTGACATTTTTTTAAAAACTATATATATATGAAACCTAGTTTTTACATTTTGAAGCTCATTTTGTATCTCCTCCAGCTATGCCTAAGTGAAAAATAAATCATTTTAGACAAAAGCAGTCAAATTTCCCCTAACATTCGTTTTCAAATTTCATGGCCCAGAGCCTGTTATATTTTTCCATTTTAAAGAATCAGACTTTGAAAACTGAAAATATTCTTAGACGTCAAATTGTTCCTCTCCAGTGACATTTGGATTAAAAGTTTAGCAGACTCATAGTGTGAGGGCTACATCTCTCGCACTGAGAACATGCTCTTAAGAATTCCCAAAGAATGCTTAGAACGCTTTCATATGAGGCCAGTGTTCCCAAACTTGGGTCCCACATAGTTCCTCTGTCTGAGCTGTCTGTCACTGGGGAGCCTGAAGAGATGTGTGGATAAAGCAGGGCCTGACACAGTGAAATCAGATCGGAACTAAGTTAGAAATTTCCATAAAATAAAAGAGGACTCTGGTTTTTCCATGAAAGGCTGAAATTCAATGAGTGTCTTGGCAAATAAAATAACTGCGCTGTCTCTGTGGTGGGTTTTTTTTTTCCATTTTTTTTTTTTGATAAAAGAAAGTTTCCAAACAGTTTGAACGTGTGATTTCCCCTTCCTTGTTAACTGCTTAGTATTTTTTGCCCTAAAAGAAAAGGGTCTTTTTCTTAGTTAGGTTTTTATTGCTATGAAGAGACACCATGGCCACAGCAGCTCTTTCTAAAGGAAAACATTTAACTGAGGGGGCTCACTTACAGTTTCATAGATTCGGTCCCTTATCAACATGATGGGGAGCACAGCAGTGTGCAGGCCGACATGGTGCTGGAGAAGTAGCTGAGAGTCCTACACCTTGACTCCAAGGCAACAGGAAGAAAGTTGACTCACTGGAGGGAAGTCACACTGGGGAAAGCTTGAGCAAAACAGAGCTCAAAGCCCGCCCCCACAGTGACACACTTCCTCCAACAAGGCCACACCTCCTAATAGTGCCACTTCCTTTTGGGGGCCATTTTCCTTCAAACCACCACAGTCTTGTTTTCCCTCAGCTACCTAGAGGACTCTGAAAGATGGGCAGGTTCACAGTGAAGGCTGAAGATGAATGTTTTGGGATCAATGAGTAAGTCGATTAAAATGGCTTTACTTCCTTCTTTGTCTGTAGCATTCCCACATCTACTCTGAGTACTGCAGTGATGGCTGTGTGAGAAAGTACTACCAAACCCCCTTCCTGGGCTCCCTAAGGCTCCATTCAAAACACTCACAGTGGCAAGTTATGGCCACAGAGGCTGTCCTCTGCTTGTCCCCCAACAGGGCTCACCTGCTCATTGACCCATGGGAATCTGCTGGCCTCTCTCTTGGCCATGGTATTTATCCCATCACAGGACTTTACCCCAGAGAACGCAGCCTGGGTCTCAGCCTTCCTGTGTTTCCGGTGTAAATATATAAACACAACTCTCACCTCCAAAGGGATAAAAGGCAATCTATTCTGGAGCCAAGTAGAGAAACTGTGACCCAGAAACACAAATTTAGGTAACGCTAAATTCAATGTTCCAATGTGATAACAGTTTGTTGAAGTTTTTATAGCAACAGAAAAAAAAAAAAGAAAGTCATAAATCAAGACATTTCTCAAATACATTGGTGGAGAAATCAGTAGACAAGTTCAAACCATGCAGGAAGGGTACATGCATAGGCCTCAGACACTATTTGAAGACATTCTGAGCCTTTGGGTTGGTGGAAGCTAATAGTCTGTTAAGTTAGCACATTTCAAAAAGGTTTTTACCTATTATCACCAAGACGGTAGATCAGACACAGAGATCAAGGGATGGTTATTAAGGGGACCAAAGATAGCCCGAGATAAATCATGATTAGGCTCTGGGTCTGCAACATTCCAACCCCTCCACAATCATCGAAGCTCTAGTCATCCTCACAGAACGTTTGATGGAAAGTGTTGTTCTTCCCAGCGACAAGAACTCCCCTCCGCACCAGTGTGTCTTTGAGGCAGAATTGCATTCTCAGCCCAGGGATGCTCACAGGATAGTCCAGGTCATTTGGATGGTGGTTTGGAGTTTTTAAAATACTTCACAGCATTCCTAAGTGGTTTGCAAACTCATGAAGAAATGTAGAATATCTATAAATTACATAAGAACGCTCTCAAGTTTAAGGGGAAAATAATTTATCATCTTTCTATGGTTCTATGGGAAATGAGGAAAACAGCAATGCAGAGGCAATAAATTAAGTCTTTGCATCAGACAGATGCAGAGTTTAGGCTAACCCTAACAGTGCCCCTTACTATAGCATATTTCTGATTTGTGAGATGAATAGATAGTACTGTCCTAAGGATGGGTGAGATTACATATTTAAAAGAACTTGAAGAGCTGGAAAGGGAGCTCAGCTAATATAGAGCTTGCCATGCAAAGCGTAATCCCTGGCCCTCATATAAAAAGAAAATTGCTAGACATGGTGGCAGATACTTACAATCCCAGGTAAGAGCAAATGTATCCCTGGACATCGCTGGTCACCCAGCCTAGCCTAATCTGTGGTCTCTGGGTCCCAGTGAAAGATCCTTTCTCAAAAAACAAATCCAAATGGATAGTTACTGAAGAATAACAGGTTGACACACACACAAATCCGGCCTACACAACACATAAATTCATACACACACACACACACACACACACACACACACACACACACACACAACTAGAGGCAGAGGCAGGTGTCTGGCACATGCTTTCAACTTCAGCATTTCAAAGGTTATCCTCAGCTACATACAGAATTCGAAGCCAGCCTGAACTAGAGTCCTTGTCTCAAAAACAAAAACAAAAAGACTAGTCATACATGAATGGCCATTCAATAAGTGTCCACTGGCCGCACATGAAATTTAAGATGCAAAATGAAAGTCCGTTGATGGTGCGGGATATTTGTACACTGTGTGAGGATGGACTGCTGTGATTGGTGTAATGAAAAGCTGAATGGTCAATAGCTAAGCAGAAGAGATAGGCGGGACTTCTGGGCAGAGAGAAAACATTGGGAAGAAGAAGGAGGAGTTGCCAACCAGATATGGAGGAAGCAGGATGGGCAGTACAGAGTAAAGGTACATAAAAGAACGTAGATTAAAAGATATGGATTAGTTTAAGTTATAAGAACTAGTTAGGAACAAGCCTATGCTAAGGTCGAGCTTTCATAATTAATAATAAGTCTCCGTGTCACTTTTTGTAAGCAGGTGGCCCAAAGAAAAAAAATCTGTCCACACATTGAAATTATGAACTCTGTCTACATATGACATCTCCGGTTGAGCTGGGGACTATGTCTCAACTTTGTTTGCTTTATATTCTGTTCCTTGTCCATTTCCAGCCTCTCTGACTTGGGTGACAGTGAGGACAGCATAGCCATGCAATGTGCATTATTTTTAAGGAAGTAAACAACCACCACCTGGAGAAATTGCAGATCTATTTCATAGCAGAGTTCAGATTAGACATGCCTCTTTCATGAGAGGAGGTGGGAGAGGGAGAGGGAGAAAGCATGTGCATGCATGCATGTCTATATAAATGCAGGCAAGTATGACTTTATAGAGTCCAGAGGGCAATCTTAGGTGCTAAAACTCGAGTTTAGCCTACTTTTTTTTTGAGACAAGATCTTTTACTGGCCTGGAATTCATTAAGCAGTCTACATTGGCTAGGCATCTATCCCCAGAAATTATCCATCTCTGTCTCCCCATGTTAAGATCTTTACAAGCACACACCAAACACTGGCTCTTTTTGACATGGTCTTGAGGATGAAACTCATGTTCTCCTCATGAGAAAAGTGCAAGGCAGGCATTTTACCAACTGTTCAGGCTCCCCGGTTCCATTATCCAAGTTTCCTTTACTGATGCTGCGATAAAATACCCTGACAAAAGCAATGTAGGGGTTAAAGAGTTTGTGTAAGCTCACACTTCACATTATAGCCCATCACTCTAGTGCCAGAAGCCAAGGCAGCAGGGACTTGAAGCAGCCAATCACAACTACAGTCAAGAGCAGAGAGAACAGATATGTGTGTGTCTAGTTTTGCTTAGCTCACTTTCTCTACTCTTACACAATTCAAGATCTTCTGCCTAGAGAATGAGGCCACCCACAGTGGGTGGGTATAGGTCTTCCCATTTCATTGAAAGGAATCAAGACAGTGCCCTGCCAGCATGTCCATGGGCCAACCTGATCCAGATATCCTTTAACTACTTTTTTTTTTTTTTTTTTTTTTTTTGGTTTTTCGAGACAAGGTTTCTCTGTGTAGCTTTGCGCCTTTCCTGGATCTCGCGCTGTAGACCAGGCTGGCCTCGAACTCACAGAGATCCGCCTGCCTCTGCCTCCCGAGTGCTGGGATTAAAGGCGTGCGCCACCACCGTCCGGCCTTTAACTACTCTTAATATTGCATTTTTATTATTGTGAAGACTCACAAAGAAGTAATTATGAATCCTATGATGTCAATTACTCTATCAGAAAATCCAAATCTACTCACTTATTCAGAAAGTTGACTTTTAAGGTGATTTGGGTTATAAGCAATATACATAAAATGCACATTAATCATTTATCAATACCCAGAAATCAAGCATAATCAGAAGTAGTGATAACTTGATTTCATTATGAATTTCTATATGTTTAAAATATATCACTAAAAAAATACAGCCAATTAATTGACCATCACATTAAAGATTGAGTCCCTGGGAAAAAAATCCAAGACATCTGATTTCTATGGGTGAAAGTGGATTTGCAGCCCGAACTAGATAGCAATTAATGGCAAGTAAATAAAGAACAGATCTCTGAGCGGTTTTGACTCTTTGGATTAGTCACACTATACTTTGCTTTTCACCATCCACTTTCCGAAAAGACTAAATTACCCAAAACAGTTCTAATCCATCGCTTCAAATGTATACTTCCTTCTTCCTGTGCTGTCCCCACCACTTCACAAAGCCCTGTAGGTACTGATTACCTGCAAGTCATCAGGCCAGAGTTCTCTCTGTATCCCTCCACGGCTGGCCATGTCTTCTTTCTGGAAAATCTCTACTTATTTAGTGCCTGGGCATGCTGCCATCCTGCTCAACTTGTAACTGCTCCTGCTTTTTCTCTCCTTCCTCTGGCAACCCCCAAGAACTAGCTGGTCCCTGAAGGACAGCACTTTGCCCTCTCCTCCCCTCTGTTCCCATTCACCCTTGGCTATTTCAGCCATGTGTAAGGTTTCACGTGCCTATATTTCCATCCACAACTCCCAAACCTCCTCTCTCTCTCCCTCCAGCTTCTTGTAAAAAAAAAAAAAAAAAAAAAAAAAGGTTCCCATACTTATTTTCCAAAAGCTTTCTGGATGTCATGTCAACACCTCCGACTCAAAACTCGTACCACAATAAATTCCCTGCAGCACTTCCTCCTGGGATGATACGGTCTCCTTCGTATTTAAATTCAGATGTCATTGAAACTGTGTTATGATGTGGGACCTTGAAGGACCTTGAAGGGGTAGTCATGGAAGTGTCTCCTTTGTAGACTAAGGTCGATAGCTCAGAAATGATACTTACAAATGGGGTGGTTTGTTTTCCCCTTGCCCACCTCTCCCCAGGCTTTGCTGCCTACTGATGTCTTCTACACAACAACAAGGTCCATATCAGATGCCTTCACCTTGATACTGGACTCTAGAACTGTAAGGAATCAATGTCCTTTCCTTAGCAACAATGGTACCCCATTACAGCAGCACCAAGTGGACTGAGACACCAATAGTTATGTTATTTCCATTCTCAAGTATACAGAGTCAAAACCTTACTGTCATCTTTCATCCCACCCTCTCCCTTCTTCTCTAACATTCAAGTTGTTGCTCAATCTCATTTATTTCAGCTCCTCTATATTTCCCACTTCCCAGTCTCTGTGCACCCAGTGTCCATTAACCCAGTCTCTGTGCACCCAGCCTCCATGAACCCAGTTTCCCTGAACCCAGTCCCCGTGCACCCAGTCTATGTGCACCTGTCTCTGTGTACCCAGTATCCACGCACCCAGTCTCCATGCACCCAGTATCCAGGCACCCAGTATCCACACACCCAGTCTCCACGCACCCAGTCTCTGTGCACCTTTCCAGTCCAGTTCAAGCACTCCTCACTCCTCCCCCTGAACTCCTGATTTATCTACCTTCTTCAGTTCATCAGGCAGAAGTGCATGTTCCAACAGAGATGGGTTTTTATCATTATACACCCATTGTCTAGCATGCTTCTTCCCAGTGGCAGAGAGATAAAATGAGGGATAACTATATCAGGGCTACACATATAAAAGAATGATTAGTGGTGTGCCTGCTGGTTCCTGCAGCATCTGAAACCTTAGTCCAGGTCTGAACCTCCAGTGTTTGCTTTCAAAGGTTATCACTCATACTTGGGAAAGCATCCTGCACAGAGGGAAGCAAGAGCACATGACCCTCCATGCTGCTGGAGTTGAACAGAAATGAACGAAAATAAAACCAAAAACCAAAACCCTGTAAACAATTATGCTGAGCCCTGTTTGAGTCTTTCCCTCCTATTAATAGTAGCTCTCCCTTTACTGAGGCTTCTGGTGAAATTGCTTTGCGTTGCTTTAGAGAATATCTTTCCTTCTGACCACACAGATCATCACTCAAAAGACTAGGGTTTGTCCATACACAGAAAGGATTGTGGGAGGAGCACATGGAGGTGGCCTCAGGGACAGCACATCTCAGGACAGCTCAAGGTGAACAGCTTGGGGAAGAACACCCTGGAGGTCTTTGGTCACCATTGACCTTTTGGAGAGACACCATGGCATGTCGGCCATGAGGATATGGACCAAATGTCAGGAGGACTCAGTTTTAACTCACTTTGCTTCTCTCCTTACGGGACTTTGAGCAAGTCACATGACTTTTACCAGCCTTAATTCCCATCATTTAATGTAGGGATTGTTTTAGATGACCTGGAAGACATCTCCCAGCACTAAGTGTCCAATCAATATGCTCAAACTCTGTAGTAATCATATAGAGGGAGTTATGATGTGTCACCCAAACCCCCAAAGCCTCTCTGCTTTTGTAATAATCCAGATCTCTCCAGAAGAATTGTTGCCTGTGGTCACACTCTTCCAGCCTGCCACAGGCTCCTCCTACATATGATTTGTCATACAGAACATGTGATCTCATAAGTGACATGTAAGAAAAACAGCGGCTAAAAGAATCACATGTTGGCTTTTCAATGACTCTATTCAGGAGTGGCACACCATTTCTACTCTTCCTATTATCCAGAAACCATGGTAGGAAGGAAGGAGGGATGAAAGAAGGGATGGAAAGAAGAATCTTCATGTTCTCAGAAGAGGGAAGAAGTGAATGCCGGTAAATTCTCATCATGTCTGTGCAGTAGACATTAATGATTCTCCATCAGTGAAAAAGATGGCTTTATTTTAGCAAATGCTTTATACAGAGTTCTGACACTGTTTTGAGGGTAGAGAAGATTGCTACCATTTTCATTTTACCAGTGAGAAAATGTGTTCAGAGAAGTTGACCAACGCATGCAATGTCACGGAGCCACCTAATGTCTAAGGCAGGACTGGATTCTGTGTCTCTTGATCTCTGCTTTCTATTGACTAAAAGAATTGCAGGTTTGCCTATCAGAAGACCTGCATCTGCCATTCATTAAATTGACAGCATGGGATCTCCTTGAATCTTGTCCCAGTTAGCTTTCTATTGCTATTATAAAACATCATGATCAAAAGCAACATGATGGGGGGGAAAGGGTGAATTTTATCTGATAGCTTGTAGTTCATCATCCAGAGAAGTCAGGGCAGAAGCTCAAGGCAGGAATCTGGAGGCAGGAACTGATGCAGAGGCCACGGAAGGCTGCTGCTTACAACCTTACTTCTTGTGGCTTGCTCAGCTTGCTTTCTTAGAGCGTGCAGGATCACTAGCCCAGAAGTGGCACTCCCACAGTGACCTGGGCCCTTGCACATTATCAATGAAGAAAATGCACCACAGGCTTCCCCATAGGCCCATCTGGGGGCATTTTCTCAATCGAGTTTCCCTCTTCTAAAAGGACTCTAGCATGTGTCAATTTAACATAAAATTAGCCAACACAAGCCTCTTATGTGAGATGGCTCAGTTGTTAAGGACACCTTCCCCAAAGCCTAACAACCTGTGTTTGATCCTTGGTACCCATGCAATGGAAGGAGCAAATGACTCCAAAGGTTGTCCTCTGACCTATGTGTGCTTGCATGTTCTCATGCGTGCACACGTGTGCGTGTGCACACACGCATGCACACACACACACACGCACGCGCACACACACACACACATTGTGGCATGTGTACCCCCCAACACACATAAATAAAATGAAAAAAAATATAGACCTAGCTCACAGTTTCCTTGGGAAGATTGACAAATATAATCAAAGTGAAAGTGCCCACCACAGAGCAAAGAGTACATAAACACTACATCCACTCTGTCCATTTAACTACACCACAGTGTGAGCAGATGCTCAAAGACATAAACCACATATTTTTATACCCTAGAGCCGGAGCCTCCTGCATATCGAAATTCCCTTTCAGTTGTCTAAATTAACCAAAAGCAGAGTTGATTACATTAGAATTCATCTATATAGAAACTATGACCTCCTTGGAGGTCAGGCAAGGGGTTGCATTTTCCCAGCAACTGATATAGTGCCTCGAACTGCACAGAGCTCAGGGTGCGGTGTTCTGTAGACTAGATCAAGAGTGTGCATCCCATAGCGTACATGCTGAAGAGGCGTCGGGAACTTGACATCATGCACTGTAGTTACGATCACCTTTGCTTTTTTTGGCGGGGAGGGGGGGGCGTGATGACAAGAAGCAAGAGAGGAAAAGAGAGAAGGGGGAAAGAAGGAGGGAAGAGGGGTAGAGGGGAGGGGAGAAAATAGGGGGAGAAACAGGGCTAGGAAAAGACTGAACAGTGGCTGAAAATCAAAGACAGGAAGAGGGGCAAGGTTGTTCATGGGAAGAATCGTTTCATCACATTTCACAGCAAAATAAGAAAGTACTCGGGGATGAGAGAGCAAGATCTCAGCCCCATGATCGCCAGGAATACACAGACAGTGCAAGAAGAAAATAGCAGAGGAAAAGGGGGGAACACAGTCCCTGCCCCACTTCTTGGGCCTGCAGTGGGCGGGCTCAAGTTCTCCTGAGGCAAAGGCCAAGCTTCAACTTGAAAAGCCAACTAAAATGATCCAGCACCAGTGGGCCACAGGCTCCTTCAGTCAAGTGACCTTGGCTGCTTGCTTCCATGGTAACGATGCACATCCCAAACTGTTCCTTCCTGTGTAGGAGGCAACACTGCAGAGAGAGGGGAAGGCAGGCTTTGACACTGGCTTTTCTCTCTTCTGACCCTTCTCCTTTGGCAAATTGTGTCGTTCTTCTGAGTATTGCAGTCTCCTGAGAAAAGCGTCCCCAGAAGAGGATGTTTCTGTGACACTATTTGCAGATGCGTGCCCGCCCAGCACACAGTTTTAAAGGAAGATGGAAGTTGCATTGGTTTTGGTTTCACACGTGCTGGGTGTTCCCCCAGCAGCTCACTATTCCTTTCATGATTAGCTCGCCAAAGAGCAGGCCCAGCATGTTGTCCCCATGTTGAAAGAGAGAAGTCAGGGAGGTTGGAGAGCTTCCCCAAAGCTCTCGAGCACGCAGTAGCAGAGTTGAGCTAAAAAGTGGACATGACAAATCTGGGTATCTAGCAGCCTCCTCAACACATGGTCCTCTTGTGGTCCAGCCCTAGCCTGAACTACTGCCCACTACCACCCTGCAGCTGCCTGAATGTCTGCCCCAGTCCCAGCCTCGGCCTCCACACTGTATCCTGCAGTTTTCTTCAGCACTGAGTCCTGACTTTAGAGTATAGAACCAAAGTATGCTATGTCTAAATATGGAGTTTAAAATGCATTATAAGATTAATATTCAGCCTGTCCTACAACATCTGGGGTTAGAGCAGCATTTTACAGGATGATGCATAATCTTTCTTCAAGTGAACCATGGAAGAGGATGTCTTACCACAAACCCTCCAATCACAACTCCAAAGGCACCATAGGGTCCACTTTCCAAGCCGGATCTGGAGCCAAAAGCACTCAACCCTTGGCTCAACTTCAGCCCTTCCCGGTAGTTTTGATCCCATGATTCCATCCCTGAAAGAAACCTCTTCTTCTGCAGTATCTCTGTGTGACTCTGCCATACGAAAGTGTAATTAGAACAGCATGGCGCCAGCAAGATGGTCCATTTACCTCATCCTGCACCATTCACGTGCTTTTGAAATATGTTTCTAATATCTGAGGTGCATGGGGCCAAATTCCCTTCGCGTTTTTTCACATGCATGAGTAAATCCACACAGACTAAACCCCTTGGGCCTTAGGTTCTGCTTAGAAGTTCTTTTTTTTTTCTTTTAAAGAAAACAAATATTCCATTAAAACGACACAGTGTACTCTGCATATTTTTAGGACAATTAGAGTTTAGAATTCCCTCTTCTTCCGCCCATTGAAACAAAAAAGTTTTCTTAACTATTTCCTTACCAAGAATGAACAGAAACTGAGGTGAAGGATTTTCCTATCTTTAACATTACTCTTTTCATGTTGCTTGTCAATGATAATGGATGATTGAAGTCATTGCTGTGTTATTCCAGAAGGATCCAGACTCCTCTGCTCCATTACCAGATCAATCCTTTTTAGGTAACTATTTGCAAACCTATGGAAACATTTACTTAAAACAGAAAAACATGAAACTCACAAGAAACAGACACACGTAAAAGGAAGGAGATTTTCCCCTTGTCTGCTTGGTTTGAAATTGGATCATAGGTTTTGGTCATTTTTCTGTAGCACTTCTGACTGTAAAAATAAACTAATAAAGGAGAAGCTGCCCAGGCTGGCCATGTCTCAGCCTGTGAGACAGAGATAGAGCAAGACTAAGAGGGAGAGACCTAGAAGTCATTCTTACTGTGGAGGAGTTGAAACAGAACGCCAGCTGTGGACTTTGCGTTTGATTGCGTTCATAAGTCTGTTCATATGGCAACTCCCTGCCCATTAAGCCTGCACTGCCGGGGCCACACATGTGGATGACGTGGGCCAAGTCAGTGTGCAAATCAAATGTTTGCTTGCAACCAAATTTGGAGAGACATCTTAGCAGCACTTGCCAAGCCACTCACATTCAAGTCCAAAAGCTCCTGGGCCTTTTCAGAAGGCGATATAAGACCATCCTTGGCTTCTTTTCCAATTCCTACAAAGTGGATCAAAGGTTAAAAAATGACACTCCATGCTCACCCTGTGGCAAAAGACATGCCTGACCTCAGAATGAGTAGAATCCAGTAACAGCTTGCAATAGCATAAAAACTAGGAATTATATAAACACACACACACACACACACACACACACACACACACACACACGTATATATATTTTATAGGAGCAAATAAATATGACTTCTCAGGGAAAATGTGTTTATTTAAATTAAAAAATATTGTGAAAATTACAAACCATTAAATACAAAAGACAATTGTCTACAACTCAATGTACTGGAAGGAAGTATATACATCACTTTGTAACAGGCGCAGACAGACTTGCACCAAACCAGGATTAAGCAATGGAAAATGTGACCATGCACATGTCTGTCGCAGTAAAGTTTCAGAATTCAAGTGATTCCAGGCAAGAGGCCAAACTTAACTTGGCTTCTTTCAACTTCAACGGCCCCCTTTGGAGTTGATCCACACTCTGAATCTTAAAGTGAACAGAAGGCCCCTTTCTCCCTCCGACGTAAATTATCGCCTACCTCTGTGTCTAAAACTGATTGAAAAACCAGCTCCTATGTGAGTCCCTCATGGGGACAGTAGTAACTGCTTTGTCTCCAATCTAGGGAGAGTTAGGATAAATAAAAATTAAAAAGGTTTTTCCCTAGAGTCAAACTTGGCCTTTTGGGGTTTTTCTGCTTCCTTCTAAAGGTCTGCAGTGGGCAAAAGAGCCTGCTCTGGCCACACAGAACACTGGCAAGCGGTCCTGAGAACCTCCTTTTAGCCTTCTCTTTCCCTCAGCCAGGAGTGCTAACATCCTCCCATCCACGCAGCTCTGCAGAGGAAGCTATGCTATCTGCCTCCTCAGTCTCATCCTGGGAAAGCTACAGTAAGGATGGCTGCTGATCAGCCCCAAATTCCCCAGTCACACTATCTAGTCTCCAACTGCGCCTTTAAGTCAACACATCCTTCTCCAGACTAAGCAGCCAAAGGGGAAATACTTGGTCCAAACTTCCTCACACCAGGCTGTGGAGGACTGATCACACAGTACAAAGTCTAAAGATGTCCTCCCAGCCCCCTGGGGCTGCACAGCCTCAGGAGCCTCATGAAGGCAGTGAACCTTATGATGACATGCCCAGGACCACACAGTAAATGATCGTCAGGACTCAGATCAGGAAGCACAGTGTTTGGACCCCAGCCCTGTTCAATCTCTCCTGAATATGTCCTTCTAGGTCTCAGCTACGTGACAAAACCCCACATTATGAGGCCCACATGTGTCCTCTCTGGCCTCGGAAAACTAGGCTGGGAAAAAGAGCCACAGCAGAGCCATCGATGATTTGGCCTTGTGTAACCCCCATCATTACCCAATCTGTAAAGGTCAGGAGGACCACCCTGAAGAGCCATCCTGACTGTAGGCTTTGAGTCTGAGGAAGCTCACTGACAGAGAAAGCCATGCTCACCTGCAATGCTGTACCGTCACAAGTCAGAGTTCAAGCTCACAGGTGAGACAAAAGCTCAAACTAGGGCATAGCCTATAGCCCCAGCTAATGTGGACATATGTACACACTGCTTTCTCTCCTCGCATTGTGCAAACAATCTGGGTTCTTCCTCCAGCTTTCTCCATACCAAAAATTCCCCATCAAGCATTCCCCCTCCTAATCCAAAAGACCTCCAAAAGACACGTGTAATTCTCTGTGACCAAATGCCACAGGCACACAATAAAGGTACTTACAGCCAATCAGATCTAGAAGAACAAAGCTCTAGGCAAATTAAGCAAATCAAAAGTAGTCCTTCAGCCTGCCCTGGGCAGTTGTCAGCCCTGGGCACAGACAGATGCTGTAGAAGTTACCCAGGGCATCCAGTGAAAAACAACACATTATCCAGCCAGATGCTGAACAGGGACCCCAACACCCAGACCCCCAGAGTAAATGGTCATGCAGTGATGGGTCCGAACCACAGGAACCTCCAGGACTCCAGTTGAGCCTTGTCTCTCCCTCCCCCACTTTGGGGGCTTGCCCACAGTCTGTTTAAAGTGGCAGCTGCAGAGCAAAAGTGAAACCAGGCACTTCACATACGCCTTTCCTCTGTCAAGCATGGCTTACGGAGCCACCTCCAGAGGCCTGGGGGTGCTAGGAATTCTGATGAATGTTTTCTGAAGACCCTTCACTGCTTTCATTGAGAGGTGTCTCGGAGGTCTCCTCCAGCTCGTCGTCAGCTCCTTCCTCCTGGATGGTGAGGTGCACATCTGGGGAAGAGGACTCAGAGCTCACACTGTCCCCTTCCATTGAGCAGAGGGTGCAAGACAGTGCAGGTGCCACACTCTCATGCAGCATATTCAGCATCATGGGCACCTGTGCTGACCTCAGGCCCGACATCATGGGCAGCGGCTTCATAGCCTCCCCCCACAGCCTCTCCTCATCTTTGTACAGCAGCAGGAGGCTAGATTTCTTCTCCCGTCTCTTGGATTTCATGTAGCCCAGCATGATTCCGATCAGGAAAATGCCATAGAAGGACATAACGACCAGAATATAGAAGTATTCATTGCCATTACCACTGCTGTTACTAGGCACATGGGACTCGAGGGGGCTGCTGGAGGCTGCAGCGCTGGAGTGTGTACTGTTCAGAGGCTCCATCCTCAGCATTGAAATGCCGCTCACACAGCCGGGGTCTGGGGAGAAAGCTGCAAGTTAGACCTTCTACATGGACCCACAGTAGAGCAGAAGCCAAGCACATGGCTCAGGAAGTTGCAATAGATCAAAATAAGTAATTAAGAACAGGAATGAGAAATAGCAGGATGTAAGGCACCTCATCAAACAGTTAACAGGGATTAGCTCTGAGAGCTTGGAGCAAGTCAGAAAAAACAAGGGAGGGAATGAAAGGAGAGTGAGAAAAACTTTCATCAGATAGAAGAAAGATAGATGATAGATAGATAGATAGATAGATAGATAGACAGACAGACAGATAGACTTTATTTGCATTTCAGAAAATAACCATGCATTAGTTCTAAACTTTAAACATTATATACCATATAGAGATTCAGAGAAAAAAAATAACAACTTTGAAAGGCATGCTTTAACTGGCAGTGCAAAAGCAAACTTCACAATTTGTTTCAAAAGCTTCAACTTTCTTAAATTCAAAGTAAAGCTTCCTTAAAAGAAGAAAAAAAAAGCAAGAAAACTTTCTCTGTTAATAGTTAAAACTATCCGTCTTGCACGTCTCGGAAGAGAAGGAGCCTCGCTAACTTACCGAAAGCTGACAGTTTGTCCCAAGTGTGGAACTCCTAAGTGGCTGAATCCAAGGACGTTTTTCTTCTGTGTCGGGCTCTGCGCTCTGACAGCCCCGCCGCTGTCCTTGGGATATATAGTCAAGAAATGCATCGTCACGTGTTCCGGGAGGAAAATTTACAACAGAGGTTGACTGTGGCGGAGCAAGCAGTGAACTCGAAGCACTGCAGTTCAACTCTCTGAACTTTGCAGCTGCGGAGAGAAAAAGAGGGGGAGGCAGCAGCCGCTTGCTCCTCCCGCCCCAGCTCAGAGCAAGAGGCTTCTTCAGGTGGCCAAAACAATGTGCAGAGGAAAGAGCGTGCTCCGTTTGAGATGTTACCCCAAAGCCTACTCTCACTAACAAGGAGTTTATGTTTCGTTTTCCTTGCAGGAAATAACCAGGATATCATCCACAGGTTTTCACAGGAAATCCAATCCTGTCATTAGAATGAAAGACAGATGAATGAAAGGAAGGGCAGAATTTACAGTGAAGGAATAATGGCTTCTGTTTTAAGGTCTTCCACTAATTGATAAGCCCTTCCTTATTCGAGGCCTTGGACTAGTACAATAAAATTGGTGGCTAGTGAGGGACAGGACTGTTCAGCAAGCAGAGTCCTAAGAATCGTATTTTTAGTTCATTTCCTCTTAACCACTCTAAAATGCAAAGCTGGCTAGTGCAGGTTAGCCCCTTAAAAGCATGACAGTTCTGCATGCCTCCACACCAAAGGCTGGCTAGTGCAGGTTAGCCCTTTAAAAGCATAGAAATTCTACCTCCCTCCACATCAAGTTCACAAATACATTCTTGATAGTCTCTTTTAGAATCTTTTAGATTCTACCCAGAGATTGGTGGACATCTGTAATCCAGTAGTTGAGGGGCTGAAGCAAGGGTACCATGAGTTCAATGTCAGCCTGGGCTACAAACATAAGCCCTGTAGGAAAACAAAAATCTTCCAGATTCTCTTTAGTGATCTGTGTGAAGTGGAAACGTACTGGTGAGAGCCATTGAGAGCTCCATCCTGCCTCCCACAGCCTTGCCTCTGAAGCAGCCACACGGACTGTCCACACATGGCTGTGTATCTCAGGCAGGCCATGAGAGAAGCAGGCATTCTCTCAGTGGGCCCCCAAACACGGTTTAAATTCTAAATACCGAGGTGGGCCCTATGTTTAAAAGGCTGCTGTGAGTGACATGGGAAGAGTCACCAAGGACTTGGTCGCCAAGTCACTTGCTTCCTGGGATGTTTACTCTAAAAGGCTGTCATTCTAAGTCCAAGTAAACTGGCCTTTACCTCCAGCAGCCTCCGATCTAGGAGCTGCAGCAGGACGGGCATGCAAGCCAGCCCTAAACAAAGCATCACTGTTGGGTCCACTGTCGTCAAGCTGAAGATGAGGAGAAGCATGGCAACTCTCCTCTGACTGTACAAAGCACATATGGTCCATGTGCTAGAACTGTCATTGTGAGTCTGGGTCCGTGACTGAGGCAAATTCTGACGGGCATCCTGGGAAAAGAGTTGAACTAAGGGTCCATGGTCCTGGACTACTCACCTGATGCTTTGGTCTGTGGTCATGCCAAAACTCCCCAGTTGGCATTGAGGTGTTACCTGCCGTTGATCCCAACACCAAGGTCATTCATGCAATGACATTTTGCTCATATCAGTACAGCTGGGCTCACCACTCTACCTGTTCAAAACTCAACAGCCACATGGTAGACCTGGCCTTTTCCAGCCATCCTCCACATAGACGCAGGCAAACGTCCATCCATATGTGCCTGTGGTGGCTCATCTGGAAGACTGGAGTAGGAAGAACCCATGAGAGGCATTCTTATTGGTATTTGCCATAGTATTATTGCTCATGTACCTTGGGATGGATAAGATTAGTCATCGCCAGGGGAGGGGAGGTTGCCAGGCACTGCAAACTGGAAAAGACAGATAGGAATATGTGTCGCCAGGTTTAAGAAGTGGGAGCCACACAGCCAGGTGTCCAAAAGACAAGTAGGGGCTGAGTAGCCAACAAAATTAATCCCAGGCCTGAGCCTACGGCCCCAAGGCACTAAAACCAAGTACAGAACTATCTTCTGGAACAAATCTAGAAAGGAGACCAAAGGACTAAGAAACTAGAAACATCGAGAGTCAAGCCCATTGCAGGGATTGTCACAGGCATCGGAGAAAGAAGGACCCACGAAACCACAGACTGCCTGTTGGGGACCCTGTGACCTCTGATGCCCCCAAGCGCTGCAGGGATCTCTCTAGGAAACAATTCAAGGAAAGCATTGAGCACTGTCGTCAGGCAGAGATGATTGCTCAATTTATGTGTTTTGCTGTCATGGTTGGGTAACCTCCCCGCCCCAGCCATTACCTAAGGTTTCTGGTAGCTTCCTAGTGTACAGACATCTCTCTCCAGACTTCCCATCGCTGCTCTTCCTTGCTAACCTCCCTCACCCTGGGAATGAAACTGAAGATTTGGGCTTGCAAGCTCCTAGCCTCACTCGGTCTTCTCCCCAGGACTTCTTCACAGCCAGGTGGTAAGAACAGTGGCTCTGAGCAATGGTGTTAATGAGAGAACTGAGCGATCTTCTAGAAGGTGTGTTCTGTCTGGGCATGAGAGTCAATAATCATTCACTTTATGCCACAGCTTCAGGAGACAGCCATGATAAGGAAATGAACCCATATCAGAAACACTTTCTTCCATGCTGCAGCTAACACTTCCATTTTCTTAACGGAAATGTGTCTTACTTCTGGACCAACTTCTCACAAGTGTTTATGGATGTGCCTTATGAATCTTGCCCAAGAAATGTTTACTTAAACCATTGTCCTCTAGAATTTCACTCAATTTTTCTAGAGTTTTTATAGTTGTTTTATAGCTGAAACCACGATCTATTTCAAGCTAATTTCATTTTATGATGGAAAGTATGAGTCAAGGTATGTGTGTGCGTTGCACATGTGTGTGTAAGTATGCTCACAACTGTGAGTGCATGTGGAAGCCAGCAACCAACATTGAGATGTCTTCTTCAATCACACACACACACACACACACACACACACACACACACACACACACAATCTTCTGAGACAAACTTCGGTGAACCTGGAGTTTACTGTTTTGACCAGGCTGACTGGCCACTGAGCCCGAGGCATCTGTCTGTCTCTGTCTTCTAAGTACTTGGCTTGGTGTCCCCAACATGGGTGTTGGGGGTGCAAGCTTGGGTCTTCATGCTTGCACAGAAAGGGCTTTACCCACGAGGCCGCCTCCTCAGCCCACGGTCTTAATTTTTTAATGTGTGGAAGTACAGCTGTCCAAGCAGAACTTGTTGGAAAGACTCTGCTTCCCTACTGGATTATTTTGAACTGTTGTTAAAAAACCACGGGACTTGGAGAGATGGTTCAGTAGTTAGGGGTACAGGTATTGCTCTTGCAGAGGCCCCAAGTTTGGTTTCCAGTACTCACGTCGGAAAGCTCACAACCATCTGTAACTCCAATGTGATAGGATCTGACCCCTTCTTCGGGACTCTGTGGGCACCCACACCCAGACATACAAAAATGCACATAATTTAAAAAATAAAAATAAATAAATCCTTAAAAAGTAATTATTAACTATATCTGTCCAGGTCTATTTCTCAACTCTTTATTCCGCCTTTTGATGAAATCACTTTAAATTGGAGGTAGAAGCAGGTGGATCTCTGTAAGTTCAAGGCCAGCCTGGTCTACAGAGCGAGTTCCAGGACAGCTAGGGCTGTACACAGAGAATCCCTGTCCCGAAAAACCAAGAAAAAAATGCCGTTTTAAATAAGTGTGAGATACGCTGCAGTCAATACCCAGCTGGACTGATCTCTGGCACTCAGGAAGCAGAGGCATATGGATCTCTGCAAGTTAGAGGCCAGCCTAGTCCGTATAGTGTGTTCTAGGCTAGCTAGAGCTACATGGTAAGATGCTATCTTTAAAAAGAAAAAAAAAAGAAAAAATTATTTATCTGGGTGTCTATTCGGTACCAAACTCACATCAACCTTGTGAAATAGTATAACCATTTCATTAAAAAGAAATTGAAAGGCCAAAAAGCAATTTTCCCCAAGTCGGGCCATTAATGATAGAATCAGGAGTGTGTGTGTGTGTGTGTGTGTGTGTGTGTGTGTGTGTGTGTGTATGTGCACCTATGTGCCTGTGTATGATGCTTGTGTGTGTATGTGTGTGTGTGCCTATGTGCCTGTGTGTGTACTTGTGTGTGTATGTGTGTGTGTATGTGCCTATGTGCCTGTGTGTGTGCCTGTGTGTCTGTGTACTTTTCTGCATGTGTACATGAATGTACATATGTACTTATGCATGTGGAGACTAGAGGGCTGTGTTGTGTGTCTTCCTCAACTGCTCTCCACCTTATTCTTCGAGATAACGTCTTTCCGTTAACCTTGACCTAACTGATTTAGCTAGATTCGCTAGCCAGTGATGTCCAGAGATTTTTTTTTCCCATCTCAACCTCCCCAGCTCTGAAATTCTAGACGTGTGCCAAGGCATTCAGCATTTTATATGACTGCTGAGACTCGAACTCAAGTCCCGTGCTCGAGCTGCGGGGGCTTTCCCAGTGACCCTTCTCTCCCTGTAGAATCAAGATTTGAACAGAGGTCTGTGGAACACCAATGCCTGCTTGCTTCTACTCTCCTTTCTCTCACGAAGGGAAACTAAAAAGCAATTCAGAGAGAGCAGAAAACGAAAGTTTGGTATTTATCCAACTTCTCTGGGGTCTCTATAAGCCTTAAAAAAATATATATCTAGATGACCAAGTACTCAAACGTTAAGTACAAACATTCCATTTCAAATTGTTTTTCCTGAAGTTCATGCTGTTCTCAGCATTAGAAGCTGTGCCTTCTTAGAATATTCTAGAAAGAGTATGTTGGTGAAAGAGTAGTACCCTTGCCCTATATCCATGTGACCCCAAATAGAGCCATTTCCCTTTCGCCTACATGCACAGCTTGTCTGTGGTCTCCTGTTTTGACGTGGTGGGTTGTTTTCTTTCTTTCTCTCCCCCCCCTGACTCATCCCGACACACACTTTCTCTAGAGCTTTGAGTCTTTGAGTACTTTCATTTCCTGGTGACGTCATTTTCACCAGATGACCCAAGAGTCCCTGGCCACACATCTCTGAAATTATGTTAACAGCTTCTGTGACTAAACAAAGTCCAGGCTGGGATAACAGCAGAACCATGAATCTCATCGGATTAAGCATCAGCACAGAGGGCAGAGATCTGACCCAGCTCTTCCTCACCCAGGCTACGTGACTGGCCCCATTGCATAATTTCTCTGTGTTTTTGTTTTAGCCACCCGCAAGCATGTCAAGAGGCAAGCATGTCGAGAAAAAGGATTGTTAATTGTGCCAAGAACCTCAGCAGTGTCCCATCATCCACTAGGCTCTCCCGCTCCTGAGCAGCCTGGGCTGCAGGTCTGACAGAGCTGTGCAGAACAAAATCCCCTGTGCCCACCACTGCTTTTGCTCTCCCAGAAACTCTTTCTGAGAAGTTGTATCTGGGAAGGCTTGGGCTGGGTCATCCCTGAGTCATCCTCCCTGGACCCATAGTTCTCAACATTCTTAGCACTTGGAATAAGACAGGAACAGGGCTGGGTATCTGCCAGGTATGTAGTACGACCTCCAGGTCCTCCCTAGAACAACCAGCTGTGCTCAGGAGAACAAAGCTATGACCATGGCATCTTAGACATCATCCAGAGATGGTTGTGTGGAAAGAACCCACCACTCATGACAGTAAAGATTGATGTTGTTATTAGCTCCCATTTATTATCTATTTTTCAAACTCTTTGCCTGGCATTTATTTAACAAATATTTGGATAATACCTACAACGTACCAGGAATTGCTCTAAGCACTCCTTAGATTTTTATCCTATTTAAGCCTCATAAAAACCCTATAAGGTGGGGCTGAAAAGATGGCTCAGCGGTTAAGAGAACCGACTGTTCTCACAGAGGAACCAAGTTCAGTTCCCAGAACCTACATCAGAAGACTCACAACTGCCCATTACTCCAGCTGCAGGGGATCTAACACCTCTTGAATACTTGCACTCATGTGTGCATACCCATATGCACACACACACACACACACACACACACACACACACACACACACACAAATTGAAAACAAATAAAGCAAATCTTAAAATAAAAACGATAAGATAGCATTGAATTGGCGTTCCCTGGGGAGGAGTAAACAAACAATTCTTCTCCCCAGATAGATGCCAATGACAGCCTCAAATAGAACTGCATCAAGGTCCAAGTTGGGGAGACCAGTGAGTTTATTGGGTTTCCTTATAGAGCCTAGACAAGGGGTTACTTACACGAGTGTGGGTAAACCCAAAACTGCTGTAGCACTGCAAAGTCCCACACCATCAGAACAAGGAAGCTCCACCAGTCATCCCCCTGTCTCCACTTCCCACAGTACCAACAGGTGCTGGGAATCCAACCCGAGGTTTCTGGAAGAACAACCAGTGCTCTGAAATCTTTGAGTCATCCTTCCAGCCCAACAAGAGTTGATTAGAAAAGTTACGGGATCTGCCCCAGACCTCATCACAGGGCAAGGCAATGGTGCCTCTAGAGAACCAATCTGAAGAGTGGTGGGACCCAGAGCCAAGGCTGCGACGCCGCCTTGTAGGACTCACTTCTTCAGCCTGACCATCCTGTGTGTCCCAGCTTGGAGTGGTACCAAGCACATAGCAAGTACCCCCTGCCATCATTAGAAATACTGAAGGGGGGTCCAAAGAGACAGCTCAGGGAAGCTCCTCGCATCATCTAACTTAAATTTAACTTTGAGGACCAAAAATTATTGTTCACTGTTTCATTCCCAGCACCTAGGTGGTACCTGGTCCACTGTGAGCCTAAGAATATGATACTTGGATAACAAGAAGAATGCGTTAGAGGCTCTTCTCATACTTTATTTGATTTTTGCAAGAGGCTAGGGAAGACAATGAGCAGTATTTATATATATATATAGACAATGCAGCTTAAAGGGTAACATGTCTTGTCACCCAGCAGGAAGCAGTGGAACTGGGATAATCCGTCCCACCTCCTACCGAAACTGAGCCAGACACATCCTCCCTTCCCAGGACACACAGTGTTCAATGGCTGTTGGTCACTTCCTCTGGCCCCACTAATGAAGAGGTCAGGCTGGAAAGAGGGTACTGATGAAGAACATCAGGGATTCCAGCTGAGAGCAGAACTGACACTTTTTTTTTTTTCAGTATTCTAAGGCTTTTAAAAGATTTCTTAAAACCGTCTAAGTACCAGAACCCAATCAAAACCAAGATCCATTTAGCTCTGATTCTTGCATGGACCTAAGGTGCTTTTCTCTGGGAAGGGACTCACATGCACTTAAGAGCACTTCACAGCTTGTGCTGGGCTTTTGCAAAACAGACTAAACTGTGGATAGCAGGAAGTGGGGATCTCCCTTCCTCCAGGGATCTGCTTCCTGTGACAGCCAGTTCCCATCACCTTTCTCCATCCGGCTCCTCCAGACACAGCTGGGATTCTAACACGTGGGGCAGCCCAAGGCGAGCAGGTCATGAAAGAACTCTGCTTTTATTCTTTTTGAAGATTCACACACACACACACACACACACACACACACACACACACACACAGATACATACATACAAATATACACATACACACACACATATATATACACACAAATACACACATACATACATACACACATGCACACAGAGATACACATGCAAATACACATATACATACATACACATACATGCATATACTTACACACACATGCACACACAGACACATAGAGAAATACACACATACACACACATGCACACACAGACACATAAATACACACATACACACACATGCACACACACATGCCTATTAAACAAGTGATCAGTCACTGATCTACACCGCTAGTCCCAAGAGTGTCTATCTTTGCACAGGTGTGTTTCCAGAGCCAGCCCAGCTAGACAGAAAGAACGGACTCGTCCTTGAGGAAGCACACCATAAAACATCATGCAGTCTGCCTTTACCTGTCAGACACCCTGGGACCTGCTCATACCAGAGGTGGATCTTCAGGCAAGGAAATAATTGTGAAAAGTCACGTGTACAAGGAGTGAAAGAGGGCCATGGGTACTAGCAATGACGCCCGATAGCCAGGGCCATGCCAAGAATGTGAGCTCATTCCGACCCCAAGAAATAATTCTTCGAAGCACGCATGCAGAAAAATGATGTCAGAAATGCTGGCGCAGGCCAAGCAGTGAGTGTGAACAGAGATGAATGCACCCCAGTTCTGCTGGAGTCTCCCGCAGATTGAAGAAGACACGTGCAATGCTGTAACCAGTCATGACTCAGGTAAACTCAGAGCTAAGTGTCTCAGGGTTAATACTCCCCAGATTCCACCCAAACCCATCATACTCCCTGCACCTTGCCTCCTTGCACGTGATGACTATATTTGTTTGATCCGTATCTGTTCATCCACTGATTAACAGTTTCAATTATTCAAATAAACATATCTGTCTTGCAGCATAAGCCAATAGATAGCTTACAAATTTAAAAGGTCAAAAAAACACAAAGGAGATGGCAAGGAAAATAAGTCAAAAGCAGAAAAACACGGGCTTTGGGCTTTGTCAGATCCTAGCTTTGTGGCTGAACAATCAACTCTGGCTTCCTCTTTGAACTGGGAAAGACATGTTGTCTACAATGAGTCACACTCTAAGTCTATACTACAGGCCTGTGTCTGCTCGGTGCAGGGTCACACGAAACTCTCCAAGCCTGACTGATAACCTAACATGGCAGTCGCCAGGCTCAGCCCGCATGACTAACGGCCCAGAGGAAGCCTGGGTGTTTAAGGAAACTCTTCTGGGAAAGGAGAGAGAGAGAGAGAGAGAATGTGTGTGTTAACAAAAAAAGTATAAGTGAGGTTTGCACATGACTATTACCCCGAAACTCAGAAGTTGGAGACTGGTAGGTCAGAAGGTCAAGGTCATTCTGAGATACATATCAAGTTCAAGGCCAGCCAGGTACATGGAAGACTTTCAAAAAAAAAAAAAGCCAGTGTTTTTTTAGAACTGAGAGTAAATTTATCTCTTTCATCAAACCAGGAAAAAGTTTGATTGGATTGTCCACGTCTAGGTGTGGGAACATACTCATCTCCATGGTGGTGAGAGATAGTACAGTTTCCTATACCGCATGCCTGGACCCTTTTCATACTCTGCCACTTGCCAGCACTGAGCCGTGCATTGACAGTGTGACATCAATCCTGTTATCGGTGTCCAGATTGAAACTGTCAGAGTTTCCCGGAAGGCTGCATGAGCACTTTGCCCAGTGTCTGGTACCTGCTAACTACTCCTTATTAGCTAGTACTACAAGTCCTTATCAGTACCATATGCTTAATATGCTTAACATTTTTAAATTGAGATCTAGTTTTTACATGATTAAGTTTTCCATTATAAACGATATAAAGCGGTAGTTTTTTAATTGACTCATAATATTATATTAGCATCCCTTACTGGCTAATTCCATCATACTTTCATCATCCCGGAGACACACAGCATACTCCTTGGCACTCACTGCCATCCCCGCTTCCTGCAGCCTCTGGCAACATCCACTCTGCTTTCTGCTTTGGACTTGCCCATTCTTGACCTTCACAGACATGGGGCTTGGCAGGATGGCTCAGCAGTGAAGGGGGCTTTCTGATTGTCTAGAAGACCATTTCTACACCCAGTACCCAAGTCAGGTGTTCACAAGCACCTGGAAATCTGGCCCTGAGGCATCCTCTGCTGGCCTCTGAGGAAACCTGCACTTATGTGCACATACCTACACACAGACACACACAGAGACACATAATTTAAAATAAATGAATTAAACAAATCTTGGAGAGATGGCTCAGCAGTTAAGAGTACCTGCTACTCTTGCAAAGAACCGGAGTTCATTTCCCAGTACCCACATCAGGTAGCTCACAACCACCTTTAACTCCATCTCCAGGGAATCTGACACCCCCCCTTCCGGTCTCCATGGGCACATGAAAACACATATGCACATATACTCACAGAGACACAAACACATATGAAAAATAAATCTTGAGAGATGTAACTATGGCGTTCTTCATGACTGGCTTCCTTCACTCTGCAAAATGTCTTCAAGATTCAGCTACTTGAAAAAAAAAATCTATCAGAGTGCATTAGAATCCCATTTTAGTTTAGATACTTAGCCTGTTCATACTTCTATGACAAAATTCCACAGACTATAATTTCTAAAGAACAGAAATTCATTTGACACTTTCAGGTGCTGGAACTCTAAGATAAAAGCAGCAAAGGGCTCAGTGTCTGGGGACATCCCATTTTCTGTTCCCAGGAAGTTTCCTCCTCCTTCTTTTCTTCCTCCTCCTCTTCCTCTTCCTCTTCCTCCTCTTCCTCCCCTTCTTCTTCTCCTCCTCCTCCTTCTTCATCATCACCACCAGTCACTGCTGCTTCACAAGGCAATAAGGCAGAAGGAAAAATGGAGCAGAGGGGCCCTCTCCATTCCCCTCCAGCCTAGGGCACATCTTTTAACACAATTGTATAGGGATTACATTTCACTATTTAGAGATAAACATTCACAGACCAGCATTGCTCTTCATTTCCCACTTGTGTTGAAGCTTAAGACCTAGGTTGTCTTGAGCAGGCATACATCTTCATGCATTATATGACTTTCTGGATCCCCAGCAACAACATGTCAACATTTTTCTAAGTCCATTTAAATGTTTAATTCTTCAGTTTTCTCTTTTAATCTGCTTTTCTTTTTTTCTTTTAAATAAACCTATTGCTTGTCCCTCAAACTATCCATTGTCTCAGACTACCACAGAGTCAATCAATTACCTTTGGTTATTTCTGACAAACATCCCTGGGTGCATAGCTTTTCTCACTGGGCAAGATGTGAGTCAAATTAACAAAGGCTACCTTGCAAACAGGGTTATAGTGGTTTTAATCATCAACTTGACACAACCTAGAATCACCTGGAAAGAGTCTCAATGAGGGACTGTCTGCATTGGATTTACTTGTGGGCATGCCTTTGAAGGATTGTCTTCAGTTAATTGGTATGAGAAGATTCAGTCCACTGTGGGTAAAACCATGCCCTAGGCAAGAGATCCTGAACTATATGAGTGGAGAAATCAAGCTAAGCACAAGGAAGCCAGCATGTATGATTCATTTCTCTCTTCTCTTGAATATAGATCTATGACTATTTTGAAGTTCCTGCCTTGACTTTCCCACAATGACAGACCAGATCATGAAATTGTAAGCTAACGTAAGCTCCGTTTCCCCTTAAGTTGTTTTGTGTCAATAATATAAATTATTATATTGTAATATAAATATCTCAATAATATAAATTAAACTAGGACAAAGGTCTTCCAGGAAGTAGCCAGAAAGACAATGAAAGACAATGTGATGGGCATTCTTTGGGACCGGATCTTTAACAGAGCTCCAGTCCCAGTCTGCTCCCTCTGGCTAGCTGCCTGGCATGCAGTAACTGCTCGATAACTATCTGTTACTACTGGTGTTGGTCTCATCATTATCTCCTTCCTCTCAATATTGAAAGGAAAACAACTATGATTTTTTTTTCATTTGATGGATGAAGAAAGGGAATCAGAAAGGTGCTAAGAAATTTTTTTTTTTTTTTTTGGTTTTTCGAGACAGGGTTTCTCTGTGTAGCTTTGCACCTTTCCTGGAGCTCACTTGGTAGCCCAGGTTGGCCTCAAACTCACAGAGATCCACCTGCCTCTGCCTCCCGAGTGCTGGGATTAAAGGCATGCGCCACCAACGCCCGGCTTAAGAAATTTTTTTAAGAGTTGAGTAACTAGCTTTGACAGTGCTGCTATAGAGAAATAGTAAGATGATCACCAGGTCTATACTGTCACATGGCGCCAACCAGCCATAAAAATAACCAGGGCCTCGAAGCAGATTGAACAAAGGCTGAATCCTACGCCTGTGCCCAATGTGACCCCCGAGGACTGGGGTTTCCCACTGTACTTCCCTGTTTTCTGTATATTCAGAAGATAAGGAAGATAAAACTATCTATGCACACAAGTAGTTTAAAGGAAGCCCCAGAGAACAGTACAAATGGAGGAAAGTGTACCAGTGGCTAGAGAGAAAGAGTGTCCTCCTCTCCATCTTGTATGTTTGAAGATTTAGTTGGCTTATTTGTGTGTAGAGGTAGGTGGGTAGGTGGGTGGGTGGATGGGTGCCCCTCAAGCCATGGATGGGTAAGTGCCTGCTAAAGCCAGAAGAGAGAACTGGATCCTTAGAACCAGAGTTACAAGCAATTTTAAGCCATCCAATGTGCGTGCTGTGAATGGAACTTCAGTTAAGAGTAACAAGCGCTCTTAATCACCCCTCCCTACTGCTTTCCATTTCACTTACCAGGTCAGACTGCACCTTCCTTCTTGACATTATTTTCAGGACACAGAAGACCACTTTCTACCCACCAGGCACTCCTTCATGTCCTGTAAAATGATCCTTCTGTTTGGATGAGAATATCTCCTTTCCATATGGACGGTAACTGCCCCAGAGACAGGAAAAAATTAATGTGTCCTGCAGCTTTTAAGACTAGAGAGGAAAGGGAGAACTTGATAGAGCAAATGTAGAGACCAGGGTCTAAATTCCTGAGTCACATGTTTTCCCTATCCGTACCAGAGTGATGGCCGAACTCTCAGGAAAATGAGTGAGGAAAGAGAAGGCTTCCAGTGAAAATCAATGAAGAGCACTGTCCTTCTGAGTTTGAACTTGAGCTGTGAGGGTAGTACCATCATGGACCAAGGACAGAGGAGGAATGTTCAGCCCCTGCTTCCATTCCTCATCAGTACCTTATCCAGCCTCTAATAAGAAGAGATATTGCCACCTGTGCTACAAGAGCTTGTTCACCAAACCACTCATCCAGTCAGAACCAGCTAGTCCTCTCCCAGTAGAGCCAGGTTAGGTGTGGCATGGGGGTCTAAGGATGCATCCTTACACCCATCTTGAGGTTGATTTGGACAATATGACGCTCCAATAGATGTAGGAAGGAAGGACGAAGGCCAGTGGACACATTAAAGTCTGTAGCCTTGTAAACAGAGAAACTACAAGGATGTGTCCTTTGGCAAAGAAATGGGATGTTCCCTGTAGGTCCATGTGCCCTGCAGTGTGCTGCTGGAATTCACTCCACACTGCCCAGACAGCTCTGCGAGTCGTGGGCCCCGAGCTGCTGGCTGCTGGGTTCCCAAACAGTTCCCTCTGGTACACTGTGTTCACCCCTTCCGCGTTCTTCCCACCTCACGCCTTCACTTCCTTCTGCCTCCAAGGCTTCCTATAAGAAACAAGGCCTCAAAACAAAAACAAAAAAAAAAAAGAAACAAGGCCTCATGCCATCCTAAAAACACCCCTCTTCCTTTGGCCTAAGGATATGTTGCCCATCTCTGCTCCCCAAAAATGCTTTGCTAAGCAGCTTACATTTGTGAAGACATCAAGGGTTTTTTGTAAAGCAGAATGTGGTCTTTATCAGGCCATAAGCCCCCAGCTATGAAAACATCTTATTCACATTAGTTTTCCTCACAGAGCCCATCCAGAGCCTGACTATGCTATACAAACAGATTTATTCAATTTTTCGGTATTCTACCACTTTTCTGAACAAAGAGCATCCTTACAAGATGGCTACAGTTGTCAACAAGAGCTTATATCAACCTCAAGCTGCATCCATCTAATTTCTGACTCATCACTACCGCCCTTCTGGTGACTGTCTTAGAGTATTGTCCTCTATCCGCACCACAACAAACCAACAAGTATCTGCAGTTGGTTCCATCCCACGCTCACCCCCACCAAAACTCTTCTTAAACATACACGCAGCCTAAAAGAGAGCATCCTCTTGCCTCGGTAACTAGACGCTGGGGAAAAGGAGGCAAGAAGCAAACACTTCAAAGTTCAAAGACTATGGGTGAGTCGGACTGGCTTGAGGTTTGGATAGGATCCAGTTCTCTGATTTGGGGATTCATTCTCAGGGAAGAAAGACAAGTCCTGGGAATTCTCAGAGAGAACAGTAGACTTGCTTCACTCCCTCAGAGGGCACCCAAGGAAGGACATCATGTAGCTGGTCCATGTCAGGTAGGGCCCTCAAAAATCAGTAGTCCAGTGCTGATACTCTGCAGTTGGCTGCTACTGTAATGGTAGGACAAGTCACAGAGAATGGAGGCCTGTCTGGAGCTCAAGTTCTTCTCAAAAGGACACCCTGCCCTTCCGTCTACAGACAAGAGTAGGCCTAGGGAAGAAGTAAATTAAACAGTTACCTACATGTGTCTTAAATATCCAATGCAATCTATTAGCTTACATGTAGCCTCCAGCTAATTGTGTGGAGGGTAAAGTTGAAGATAAGAGCAGGTGGAGTGAGACAGAGCTGATAGGGAAGGCCAGAGAAGAACACACAGATTTAAAGTAAATATGGTAAAAGTAACACATACCTCTAAACAATTAAAATATGCCACTGAAAGAAAATCAAATAAAAAATATATTTTGCACTGCTTATTCCCACTTGTGCTGGGAATTATTGGTGTATATAAATGTAATAATCAAACTATAAACCTTGACCATGCAGCAGCTCTCAATCAAGCTGCTGTTGTCTTCTGAAGAGGGCAGAAAGGCCAGCAGGGAAGAAGAAAAGCCAAGGCTTGGGTGGGATCTGTGTCAGCTGAATCCTAAGTCTGTGGTGGTCACATAGGCAGCTGCCTTGTTTGTTACCTGAACTATTTCATAAGCAAGGAAAATAAGCCAATTGCTCCAAAAGAATCAGACACCCTTCCCCCCCCCCCACTACCCCTTCTCTCTTTTGAATGTGGTATTGTTTATAGAGACATGTAGATGCACAAAGAAAGAGGTAAAATGAATAGGTGGCTAAGTCAGTAGACAGATGGATGGAGAAACAGATAGACCGTCAGCTGGATGAAGAGTTGTTATTATCTGCCAAGTCCTTTCCACAAGCCAGTTTGTTTAATCTTTGCAATGATTCATCATCTTGCAGTTGAGATGTCTGAGACACGGAGAGGCAGAGTTCACAAAACTCTGGGGTGGAGGATCCTAGAATCAAACCCAGATGAGTAGACTCCAACAGCACACTGCCTGCCTCACCGTGATGGCACTAGACACAAAGAGACTGGGAGCATTTCAAGATTCAAAACCCTTCCATGAGAAACCCAAAGGATAATGGAACTCAAGGGGGAAGAAAGGAGTAAATAAGCAAGGAAAGGGACAAAACAAGCTATTCGTTGGGCAGACAGGAAAAAATGTCCCCCAGGAGTCCTCCACGGTCAGCCTGACTTCATCCTGCGGCTGAAGGGGGCATCTGTCCCAGAGGGGAAACCAAGTTTCTTCCCACACACACGGAGCTGCTGGGAGACTCTGATTGGCCAGCCAGCATGAAATGCAAGTCTCTTTTATCTGCTCTGCTTTTGATTGCTTTGCCAAGGATCAAAGCCAGGGTCTTGTGTCTGCTCTGTACACACTCATCCACTGACCTGCAACCCACAGTCCATCACTCCTGTTTTAACTAGGAGCGGTTGACGCCTCAGCACAAACACATGAATGCTTTCTACGTTTCTCCACTCTGTGGGCCCCGGGAATCAAACTCAGGTCATTAAGCACAGTAGCAAGCACCTTTACCCACTGAGCCATCTCACCAACCTGTATTTGTACTTTTAATAATGACACAAAGTTGTAGGACAGAAAATTCAGTCTTAACACATTTTCTCCAAAACCGAATATCAAATAATCACTCTTAAAACTCATATTCAGTCAAACTTGGACTCATTCTTATTTGAAAATTGCATGGGTAGATTATTTAGACACAAACTCTAAAGTCCATGCTGTTTAACCATCTGCTTTAGGTCTCCTGGTCTTAGCATTGAGGTTGTGACTAAATGACACATATTTTACATTTAAGTATTTGGAAACATGGCCAACATCATTGAGAAAATAAAAATCTTTAGTCCTATTCCTCTGGCTAGTTTTGTCTGTCTTTCTCATAATAGAGCAACCTTTAATCATCCCCCCAAAACTGCTCATTTCAATCATTTCAATAGCATAAGAAATGGGACGTAAATTGCCAGACTATATGCATGAGAAACAATCTAGTCTAGCAACCTCATGCTGCAGAAAGGGAAGCTAAAGTCCAGGAGAAAGTGTTTTCCTGGAACAAATTATAGAAGCGGACCTATCCTGGGCACGTTGCTTAGAACAAACTCTGCAGTGAGCAACACCAGGTTGGATGGGTAAGACACTTCTCTAAGCCTCAGGATACATCATCTCCTCGGGCATCATTCTCCTGTTGCTATGACTAAGGTCAACATGGCATCCTGCCTGGTCCCAAAACCTGAGCCAAAGAGCCATTGCTGGCTAAGTAATAGGCTCCAGGAGAAACTCAAGTACTATTATTATGCTAAATGGACATAGTAACAAACTGTACCCTAAGTTCTTATCTGTCTAGCCATAGATTAGAGCATCTCTTGAACCTCATCAGAGGAGTTTCTATTGCAGTAAATGGAGATTAATACAGAGACCAACAACCAATCAAGGTACAGACAATAAGAGACACTGGAGTGCTCAGCTCTAAAAGGGAATCTGTACCACAACTCCTCCCACCAAGGTTCAGGGTCACTAGGAAGGGACAAAAAGATGGTAAAGGTCAGAGACATTAGACATTTGCAGCAAAGTAGGATTTGTTGGACATGACAATGTCATTGCACACACGAACTCAGAGTGCCTTGGACTACATGCACAAGACTTGTACAAGATGGAGCCAGTCAAAATCTGTGCTAATGAGTACAATACATGGACTATGGACATTGGAATTACCAGGGAATTACTAGTGGAATTATGAGTGAAAACATGGGCTCCTGGATGAACAGATTCGCATTTTCAACCTTCCCAGGTGGATCTTTTGAAAATGCCCAGGAACAGTGGGGAAAGAAACAGAGTCATTACTGGCAAATAGACTTACGGTCAAAACCCAGCTCTTCTATTATCTAGAAGTGTGAACTCTAGAGAGAAGCCTCAAGTCCGTCCATATCTCCCATAGCATAACGTCAGTGTTCTGGGTGAGAATAGCAAAATGCTGGGCTAATGAGGAAGCGTTCATGCTTGTCCAGGGATTCCCTGGCCCCTCTCCAAATAACTGCGTCAGCTGGTTCTCTGAGACAACTCCCTACTGTAGCACAGCAGAGCCCTTCAGGGCAGGCTGACCTACCTCTTTCATCAAACCGATGTCAGTTCCCTCCCAGAAGGTTGGGGGAGGATGGGGTTCAAGGCCCCGAGGTCCCCTTCGGTTTCTCTCTTTTGGGGGTAGAGTAGTAAAATTAATCTCTTTTGTATCGTCCACATTATTCTTTCTTCTCACTTCTAATTTTTTTTAAATTAATACACATTCATAAGAATGAAGTTCTCAGGAAATGTGAACTGCTATTATTATTATTATTAATTATCATTGTTATTCAGAGTCAGAAGGAATTATAAAAAGTTTTAACTAGAGACGAGGATTAAAAATCAATGCAAAATTCAAATGGGAGCTGGTTTGAGGTCCCCGTTGAAAGTATTTTTTTATTATTTCTTCTACTTTTGAGATTATAATATAATTACATCATTTTTCCCTTTCCTTTCCTTCCTCCAAGCCTTTTCTTGCTCTCTTTCAAATTCATGACCTCCTTTTTCATTGACTGTTCTTACATGCATGTATGTATACACACACATATTATATGTATATATATATACATGCAAACATGCACACATACGTACATATTCCCAAATATAACCTGTTCAGTCTATGGTTTGCAGAACTAGAGATGACCTTGGGCTACTCATTTCCTCCTCTCAGGCTTTCCTTTAAAATCTAGCCTCGATGACCCTGTAGTTCTGGCATTCTGCAGATCTATAAAACTTGGCATGGTATGATGGCATCTAGTCGGCTGCCAGCTTGGATCATGGCTGCAGCAGCCTCTAAATATCTGCATGGCTGAACACTGTGAAATGAACCCTGCGGAAGCAACCTTAGGTAGCCCTGCATGAATGGGATGCCCTCATGATGCTCTCTTGTGTCTTGGGAAAGTCTTGTAAATGAGTTTACAGTCTTACACCTCGAACTTTAATGTACAGGGTCTTATTGCTTCATGGGATGCCCTCAGGGCATCTTTCCTTTTGCCAGGATGCAGAACACTTGGTACTAATCTCTTCAGAAATCACACATTCTCAGCCCCAACTTTACCAAGATTTTCTGTCCAAACCACACGTCTTTGCGCTGCTTTTAGCTCCTGACTTTCACTGTAATTGTGGCTTAGAATTGCTAGCAATAATCTGGCCACAGCCTGAATGCTGCAGTGTCTTGAAAATACTCATCTTTCACCCTGAAACCGAGACTCCCACAACAAACAAAATGTAGACAAATTCCTTGCCAGACCATAGCCTTGGTCTGTAGTCAAATCCCCAATAGCATTCTTGTTACTTGTTAATCTGGACCATTATAAGAACACTCTTTTCTATCCTCACTCCTACCAGCATTCAGTTTTCTGAATTCCCGAAAGAATCAGCCATGAATCTCTAGCATACATTTCCAAAATTTTTCAATCTTTTTTTTCTTGAAAACCAGTTCCAAGGGCTAAAGAACAAATCCAATCACAACCGTTCTTCCGTTTCCTGTGTGTGTGTGTTGGGGTTTGTGACACTGTAATAAATACTTAAAAGAGGAAAGATGGTTTGGGCTCAGGTTAGAGGTTTTCTGTCTCAGGTTGTTTTGCCCAGTTACTGTGGTCTGTGATAAGACAGCATCAAGGCTGAGAGAGCATAGTGGAAAAACACAGTTTTCCCCAGGGCAGACAGGAAAGGAGAGAACAGGACATCTCACATCAAGGAAGCCAAGAAGCAGAGAGAGAGGGGTGGGGCAGAGAGGCAGACACAGAGGGAGACAGAGACAGGGCAGGACAGGACATCTCACATCAAGGCAGCCAGGAAGCAGAGAGAGAGAATGTCTGTGATGGCCAGCTCTCCCACCTGCCTCCTTTTATTCCATTTGACTGAGGCTACAGGACTGCCCACATTCAGGGAGGGCCTTCCCCCATAAGTTAACTGTCTCTGGGAAGATCCAGCAAGAAATTTGATGCCAGCTCTGCCTCAGCCCCACAGCTAAGTCCTGGAATTCCCCAGATGCGTTCATTTCAGAGCCTGCTTGCTCTCTCCATACCCAAGACTTCCACCACAACCTCAAGATGATTTGTCTCACAGTGGACTTGCTTTTGGTCATGACTACAAATCATGGAGGCAATTTAGAGAGCAGTAGCCAAGTACAGAATTCCAAAAAGGACGTGTCGAGCATTCTGCGTGTCGCTGGTCCCTGAACTGGTTTTTGGAATAAAGTCAAAGTGATCTGGGCCATTGCCCATGACAGAGCTAGTGTGATCTGGGTTAGATGTTCTGATTTACTATCTAGTCTTGAGGGAAGAGGCATGTGTTGCCATGGGTGTGCAGGAGTGGAGTGGATGTCCTGCATCAAGGTGTGGCAGCTGGAGAGATTTAGGTAGTTAAAACCACCTGGCAGGAACTAGAGCAGCCAAAGTTCTGGGTGAAAGGATGGCAGGCATAATGGCTCGGAGACCAAACTGGATTCAAATACCAGCGGAAAGTATCTCTTATGACTTACTAAATAAAACATTCGCTCCATTTAAAAAAAAAAAAAAAAAAAAAAAAGGTTTGTTTCAGTGACCCTCCTGCCACTGAGCACCACTTAAAGCCACACCTGGCTAGCCTGAATGAAGGAGCCCTGGATAAACACTACCGGGAATCTGTTCTGGTTCACTTTCTATTGCTGTGGTAGACACCATGACCAAAAACAAGTCAGAGAGGAAAGGGTTTATTATATCTTCTCTGTTACAGTCTATCATTGAGGGAAGCCAAGGCAAGAGCACGAGGGAGGCGTTCAAAGCAGAAACCACAGAGAAGTGCTGCATCCTGGCTTGCCCTCAGGCTCGCGGTCAGCTGCCTTTCTTGCACAGCACACCGGCCTCGGGATGGTAACACTCCCAGTGGGCTGGGCCCTCCTGCGTGAATCCGTGTCCTCATTGGATTTTATGTTGCTATGGTAAAACACTGTGACCAGAAGCTACTTGAGAAGGAAAAAGTTCATTTTATCTTGTACGTCCAGATTGTAGTCGATCACGGAGGGAGGTCGGTGGAAGAATTCAAGAACGGCAGGAACCTGGAGGCAGGAGCGGATGCAGAGACCGTGGAGGAGTGCTGCTTACTGGCTTCCTCCCCATAGCTTGCTCAACCTGTTTTCTTATACACCTCAGGACCACAGGACTGGAGGTGATCCCACCCACCATGAGCTGGGCCCTCCCACGCAATCGCTAATAAAGAAAATGCCTTACAGACAGACCAATCTTTTGGAGGCATTTTCTCATTTAAGACTCCCTCTTTCCAGATAGATCTTGGTTTATGTCAAGTTGACAAAAAAAAAAAAATTACCAATCAAGAAAACTCTCTACAAGGCCCACCCACCTGTATCTGAAGAGAAACAGGGAGGAAAGAGGGAGGGTGGAGGGGTAAAGGGGAGGTAAAGAGGAGAAATTGGAAGGAGGGGAGGGAAACTTTGGTTGAAAGTAAAATAAATAAATAAATATAAATAAATAAACTTTTTTTAAAAGCCCTCAAAAAAAAGAAAAAAGAAAAGAAAACACCGTACAGATATGCCACACAGACCAATCTCATGGAGGCCATTCCTCAATTGAGGGTCTCTCTTACAAGGTGACTCTAGTTTGTGTCAAGTAGAGAACAAAAGCTAACCAGTATAAGGTCCTATTTCTTCCTGCTCAGAAAGTCCTATGAAAATACTCCTACCCTCCCTGCTGTTTGCAGACTCCATGGATCTTAAATTCCCTCCACCTATAAAGTTTTGACCCTCCAGATACCCCGCTTCACACTCAACCCAGAGAAAACCATTTCAGTCCCTTGCAAAGACAGCCACCGCCCTGTGTTGTTCCCTACAAACACCTCTTTGGGAGACTGGGGACCAGCAGTCTCCTAGCCTGGTGCTTTCTAATTCTAAGAGAAAACTACAGTGGAGTTTCCAGTGTGTGGCTCTCCCAACACCCAGAAACAGTATAAGTGATCCTGATCTCACACACCCAGGGATTTCTATCAAAAGGATGCAGCAAAGAAATACAAAAGAAAACATTTTTAGGAAATCATAACTCCCAAACTCCTGCTATATCCAACCTCGCCTTGGTTTTTACTGCACATCAATGAAGGTCATTGCACAGGACCACCACTTGAGAAGAAAATAAATGGAGTTGGCATAGAAACGGGCTTTCAAGCAAGACAAGATGCATCCAGGGTTATATCATTCGTGCATCTGTCTTCCAGTTGACCCTTCAAGAGAGGGCCACGTAAAGCGTTTATGATGCCTGGCTGGCTGCCCGGGTTCTGCTAACAGGGTTGAGTCAGGACTCTCGGGGCTGCCTGTGGACCAGAACTGTACTTCTCTGTCTCCCTGGCTGCACTGGAAACAGTGATGAGCTGACTCTCAGCATTTGCCTGTGTCAGGTCTGTCTGCTTGCCGTGAAATTACAGAGGTGATACCCCAGTTTTCTCTGCCTAACCTTGGACATGTTTGGACTCATCTTGATGTATAAGTCAGTCTAAATGCTTGGAAATGCAGAGTGTAAAGTATGGACTAATCAGGAAGTAAAAATACAAGTCTCTCTACTCCTGTGTCTTCATATGCAATGTAACTCTTCGGTACAGCCCTTTTTACCAGATTTATCAGTACTTTTCAATATTGAGCTGATAATCATTTCTGCTTCCCTTAGCGGGTTAAAAGTAAAGAGAGCTTAAGAACGGAAATCCATGGGAGGCATGAACCCAGGAGAGTTGGTGGCTCTGCTCTAGTGAAGAGAAGATGCCTCCACTGCAATGTGATCCAGAGAAAAGTGAAAGAGGGCACATGGAAACTTGCATTCCATCAAAGAAGGAGCTTTGCACATATCAGTGAGCCTTCCGTTAGAAGAATCAGTTCAAGTTTCCCCCCCCCGACCATGTAATAAGCTACCCCGACTATTTCATACAACCACCAACACAAACTATCACTCAGAGGAGAGGGCTCCTCTAGGCAATGCTCTCTCAGCGTCTGTCTGGGGTCATCCCAAAGCTTTACCACTGAAACAAGTGGTGCCTGGGCAGGGTAAAGCATCTGGGGGTGGGGCAGCTGGCACTTGTTGGACGATGTCTTCTATCTGCACATTGCCTCAAGACACAAGCCCACCCAGACGACAGCTTTAGTGCAGGCCGCTCTCTTTCCTAGTTGCTCAGGGAGGCTTCAAGATAGAGGGCGAGCTACACAGACAGCAGAGAGGCAGAGCAGACTCTCCAGTGTCTGCTTTTCAGTCCCTAGCTTTGAAAGTCTCAAGGGACACTCCCACTGCTTCCTATGGGTTAGCAATGAGTCATTAGGCTGCCCTATATTCAAGGGCAATTACATCTGCCTTTTATTAAAAGAACTATCAAAGAATTCCCAAGCATGCTTGAAGCCTGTGGAGTGTGGTAAGCCCTGTGCGCACACTCCAATCACCCAAGGAGCTTTCTGTAGGTCCTGGTGCTTGGACGAGACCCCAACAAAAGAATTCCTCAGTGTGACCACCAGGTATCAACTTCTTCACAGCGTGCACCCAAGTCGAAGCCTCGCTGGTTTCAATAAGAAGGTGGTTCCCTTTTAGCACTCAGAATGAAACCTAGCTTAAACTTTCCTCTTCTCAAATCAATCCAAAGCCCTGCTTCTCAACACCAAGCCAATCCAATAACTTCAGTTCATCAGAAGTATTTGGAAATGTCTTCTTTACGCTCTGCATTCAAATGTGCAGGTACTGTAAATTCCTTATACATACAATTTCCAAAACCACGTACTAGCCTAATAAGCTTAAATGGAAAATATAGTTTATAATAAAATAATCTGAATACCATGAGATAAATGCTCATAGCAAAGATGCTTCTCCTGTATGTGGGGTCACCATGGAGACAGGGCTACAAATGTGTTGTGATGGAGAAATAAATGTCAGAAGCAGCCTGAGCATCATTGCTATGGCTTTCCAAAAACAAAGCTATATTGGTTCCCTGGGGTATTCATAACAAAATACCAAGGCTGGCTTAAACCACAAAAGAAAAAAATTCTCACAGTTCTGGAGGCTGGAAGTCCCCAGATCAAGACGTTGACAGGTGCAGTTTCTTCTGAGGCCTTTCTCGTTGGCTTGTGAATGGCTACCATGCCATCTGTCCTAATAGTCCTCTCTCTCTCTCTCTCTCTCTCTCTCTCTCTCTCTCTCTCTCTCTCATGGATACCCTGATGTTTCCTGGAACAAGTTCTAATCCCTTCTTCTTACAAGGACACCCTTCATATATGGTTAGGGAGCCCTCTAATGAGCCCATCTGAACTCAATCATCTCGTAAAGCATTCTCTCTAACTCTAACCACCATAAAGAATTAGGTCTTAGAGCATCCTACTGGGCCTCTGGAACAGGGCACGATGAGAGAGAATGTATTTGTGCAGGACTGTTGTGTATTGAGAAAGTCAAGCACCAGCACCTCTGCTTCACTAAATGACAAGAACATCACTTCAGTTGCAACGATATTTGAATTATTCCCTGGAGAACAGAACTGGGACCTCTGAGGAGGTTTGATTTAAAGGAATCCAGTATTCTATCATAAACTAAGTGTTTAACTTATCAGGGAAAAAAATCACTATCACTTACCTTAATTGTTGAGGAACATGTAACTTTTGATACTAGATTTTCTCGAATTCTGGACAAATTGCTGCTGTGTTTGGTACTTAAATGACCACAAGGCTAGTTGATATACTGCTAATTACCTAAGTGAAAACAGGCCTCCAAATAAAAGCTGCCTTGTCTTTTATGCTTTCCCAACTTGCCCAACTTAATGATTCCATCCATTGATCTGGTACATAATTTGAAACTGATCACATCCAATACGTCATTAGAATTATCCCCTCCCTGTTTAAGATTTGAAAAAAGCCAAAACAAATCGCCGTTGATCAAATCAACTAAAAATGTCTCAGTGGTAAATGGGACGTTGAATTTGATGAGGTCTGCATATTAACCATTGAAAAGTATAAAGGATGAAAAAAGAAGGGATATCCTTGTTTATCTAGCCATGTCATTGTGCTCAGTCACAGAGCCAGTGGGGGCAACTAATCCTGCTTGGAAAGACAGTTCCTTACCACAACTCAGATGAGAAGTCCAGAAGAAAAGGAAAAATAAGTCACACACACACACACATACACACACACACACACACACACACACACACACACACACACACACACA